>CM023954.1:28340181-28350302 GCA_013407115.1 Glycine latifolia
TGTTCACTAGACCAAACTCTAGTATTGTAAGACCACCAATTGAAGCAAATCACTTTGATATTCATCCTTCATTGATTACATTGGTGGAACGCAGTCAGTTTGGAGGGGAAGATAATGAAGATCCCCATGATTTCATTGACAGATTTTTGAGAATCTGTGATACCATTAGACACCAAGGAGTGTCAGATGATGCTATAAGATTGAGGTTATTTCCTTTTGCTGTTAAAGTGAAAGCACTTAGATGGTTAGATAGACAGACCTCAAATAGTATAACCACTTGGGAAGAACTAGCTGCAAAATTTTTCTCTCAATACTTTTCAATGGATAAATACAATAGGTTGGTGAATGAAATCACCAATTTCACTCAACATGAGAGGGAAACTTTGTGTGCAGCATGGAATAGATTTCAAGAGTTGATTCGGAGGTGTCCACAATATGACATGTCTGTGGGTAAAAAGGTACTATTTTCTTTAATGGAATGATACCTGAATCACGCCTTATTGTTAATGTTGCAGCTGGTGGTTCCATAAGATTGAAAACTGCAGTTCAGACGTATGAATTGATTGACTCTCTAGCCCGTGATGAAAATGAACGCACCCCAATTCAGCCCAAAAGAGAAGTTATCCAGTTAGGGAGTAATGATGCAATGCTAGCTGAACAGAAAATATTGGCTCAGCAGCTAGCCAAATTAAATGCAAAGATTGACAAACTTCAAGTCTCAGCAGCTCAAGTTTCATCCAGCAGAATGCAACCTGCCACATGTGAGTATTGCCAAGGTGAGAATGAATCTAATGAATGTCCTACATTGGTAGGAGCTGATCCAGTGCAGGTGAATGGCCTTTGGTATGATCAGAGCCCCAACAAAATTTCCAAAGAAGTCAAAACAATGCTATGGGGAATAATTTCCAAAGGAGAATCCAAGGTGGTGGATTAGATTATAAATCTAACAATTATTTGCAGCCTCCACCCAAAGAACCATCGGAGCTGGAAAAAGCTATGTTGCAACTGTCTAAAACAACTAATGAGCACATCCAGGCCACTAATGCCTTCATTAATGAGACTAGAGCTCACCATAAAAACCAAGATGCCTCCATTAGAAATCTTGAGAATCAAATTGGGCAATTGGCAAAACAATTAGCTGAAAGGTCTCAAGGACAGTTTCCAAGTGGCACCATTGTGAATCCTAGGGAGCATGCGAAAGCAATAACCACTAGGAGTGGAAAGGAAATTACACCTCCAGAGAATCCAAGGGTGAGTCAAAAAGGAGCTGAAGAAGAAAGCACCATAAGGGATGCAGAACAAGATGCAAAAGCGTCCTCAAGTAAGCAAGAGAAAAATTATACACCTCCTAAAAAGCCAATGGATTTCTCCCGCTTTGAGAAATCTCCTTATCCAGTAAAAAGCAAGCAACAAGCACAAAAGCAACAGTTTGCCAGGTTCTTAGAAATGTTTAAAAAATTGCATATTAACATTCAATTTGCTGAAGCTTTAGCTAATATGCCTAACTATGCAAAATTTATGAAAGAATTGTTGTCTAGGAAACATAAATTGCAGGAATGCGAGACTATTGCACTTACTGAAGAGTGCAGTGCCATAATACAAAGAAAGCTGCCACCAAAGCTTAAAGACCCAGGCAATTTTAATATTCCAATTGCAATAGGGAACATCAATGTAGGAAAGGCTTTATGTGACCTGGGAGCAAGTATAAACTTAATGCCTTTGTCAGTTTGCAGGTCCTTGGGAATCACTGAACTAAAGCCTACCAGAGTTTCTCTACAACTTGCAGACCGTTCTTTGAGGAAGCCTACAGGAGTTATTGAAGATGTTCTAGTAAAAGAAGTTTATTTTTCCTGCAGATTTTATAGTTTTAGACATGGATGGTGAAAGTGAAATACCACTTCTCTTAGGTAGATCATTTTTAGCCACTGCTAGGGCTTTTAATAGATGTAGAGAAAGGTAAACTAGAACTTAGGATGGATGATGAGTCCATTACTTTTAATGTTTTTGATGCTATGAAAAATCCATCTGATGAACATGATTGTTTTAGACTAGATGTTTTGGATAATGTGATTAGTGCAGGTCAATTGGAGGAAGAAGAACTTAAAGAAGTGCTGGAAATTAGAAGCCAAGAAACCATACAAGAAGAACTGGAAATAGCCATGGAGGTGCTGGAAAAGAAAAAAGATGACATCCCAGTTGGAGCACCAACCAATGATGCGAAGGTGGTGGTTTCATTCTTGCAAAAGAATATCTTTACCCGCTTTGGAGTGCCTAGAGCCATAATTAGTGATGGAGGTACCCACTTTTGCAATAAACAGTTTGATAGCTTACTTGCCAAATATGGAGTCAACCACAGAGTTGCCACACCATATCACCCTCAAACCAGTGGTCAGGTAGAAATTTCTAACCGAGAACTTAAAAGAATTTTAGAAAAGACTGTTGGAAATTCTAGGAAAGATTGGGCTAAGAAGCTAGATGATGCATTGTGGGCATACCGAACTGCATTTAAAACACCTATAGGTATGTCTCCATTTCAACTTGTGTACGGTAAGTCTTGCCATCTTCCAATTGAGTTAGAACATAAAGCTTTGTGGGGGCCACTAAATTCTTAAATTTTGAACTCTCTAAATCTAATGAAAAACATTTGTTGCAATTAAATGAGCTAGATGAGTTCAGGTTAGCTGCATATGAGAATGCCAGGATATATAAAGAGAAGACAAAGAAGTGGCATGACGACAAGATTCGCCCTAAAGAATTTGAACCAGGACAACAGGTTTTGCTTTATAATTCTCGCCTGAGGTTGTTTCCAGGTAAGTTAAAATCCCAATGGTCTGGTCCGTTCTTAGCGTGCAAAGTTTACCCCTATGGAACAGTAGAAATTTCTCCCTTAGATAATGATAGGCCATTCAAAGTGAATGGATGTAGATTAAAGCCATATTTTGGAGGGGAAGTGGATAGGAATGCAGTTTCCATTTCACTAAATTCATTGGATGACTGACAGTTGTCCGTCAAGCTCATGACGTTAAACAAGCGCTACTTGGAAGGCAATCCAAGCATTTTCTTTTGTTAATTTAAATTTCTGCAAGTTTTTAATTCAGTTAGTATTTTTCTGCTTAGTTATAATCATTCAATTTTAATTATTTTTGGTTGATGTTAATTGTTCTAATTAGTTAGCGGCATGGTTTATTTTTAGTGTTAATTTGCATTTTAGTTCTTCCATTTTAGGTTATTATGTGTACAATTGGCTTAACTTGGGATTTAAATTGATAAAAAGCATATAAAAAAGCATTGTAGAGCATTCGAATAGCTCACGCGATTCGCGTGGTATATGGCGTGAATAGTGCCACCAATTCGAATCAACACAGCCTCAATTGCAATATCCACGCTAACAGCGTGAAACTTGGCACTAATCGCGCCAGTTGTGCAAATCCAAAGGTCACAGCTTCATCTATGGCGCTGATAGCGTGGGATTCCACGCTACTCGCACCACTTATTCAAACTCAAGTAAAAGAATTAGTGATTTCACGCTGACAGCGTGAACTGTGGCGCTATTGGTGCCATCCATTCGAATCTAAGTGTCTTGATTCAAGTCTTCACGTTGACCGCGTGAGGCCTGGCGGGAATCGCGCCGGTTGTTCGAAACCAGAAGAACCTTCTGCATCATTTCACGTTGACCACGTGGAGAATGGCGCGAATCGCGCCATAAGTTCGAACCAATTATCCCTGTTTTATCCATCCACGCGGTTAGCGCTGTATGTGGCGCGATCCGCGCGAGACCACCAGTTCAGTTTTTTAAAAGGGAATTCAGAACCCAAAAATCACGCCTTATTGCTTGCCAACCTATTTCTCCTAATTTCTCTCAATTCCCTTCAATTCCGTTCAAGGTTTAGCCACCATCAAGCCTTAAATCTCCATTCTAGGTTCTCAAATCCCCAAAACCCTTCATCTCCATTCCACCGTTTCTGAAAAGCTTGGAGTTCTTGGTGCATTTCATTCCCTTTCACTCTACTCACATCAATGGCAGGAGACAAGGTCAGTTTTCTAACCCCATGAATGTACATTGCATAAAAAAGGCACAAAGGTTTGAGTTTGGGCACCTGAGTTGCAGAGCTCCAATGGCAGAATCATAACTCCACGCGATTAGCGCGAGAATGGGCGCGAGTTGCGCCAGCCCTGTTATATGTTGTGTTGGTTTAACAGTTTGGTTGATTTCTGAATCTTATTTCTCTGCAATGCCTGGTTCATTAGTTAACATTTAGGTTTATTGCCCTTAGTTGCTTGAATAATGAAGCGTGACCATACTTAATATGAATGGGGACATGGTGTGTACTATAAATCTAGGAATTTAGTTGAGCTGGACTTTATGTATTGTGAATGTTGATTTGAATTGCCAGGATCTGAGTTCCATATTAGTCATATTCCGAGTTTCACTTAGGGATAGTGCTTTGATTTACAATGTTGTTTGACATTTGGTCTGCTAATGATTATATCATAATTCATCTGAGATTGCACTTTGCAGCTTGAGGGAAATCAGATTGTTCATATATGGTGTGGTCAGTGCTTTAAATTGCTATATTAGTTGGGATGTAATTGTATGATTCTGGTTGATGTTAGGCTGTGCTTTAGCTTTCATTTACATTCATTGTTTGATTGATTGTCATCATCTAAATCTAGGAATTCCAGTTCAGCATTTTGTTCATTGACATGAATTTGTTAGAGCTGAACAGATGGCAATTGAATGCAGTACTTGGTTAGTTGAATTCAATGGAATTAACCATTACAATTAGCAATTAGGAAGTGCAATTTTATCACCTGTGCTTAATCTTGGTTGCTACTTGGATTCTATGATATTGGTTGTGACAGTTAACATGAAATGATAGGCATGGTTTATTATGAATGTTGAGTATGGGTGACCAGCTGAACTGAATCGAAAACCGAAATTGTTTGGTTGATTGATTTGATAAGTGTGGTTTTTGTTTTGAATGAAACCTGAATTCTTTGTTCATATTGTTGAATTTGGCATTTTGCTTTCTCTTTGAACTGTGAAACTGATGAAGTATGAACTGAAATTCTGTACTAGTGAATGTTTGGAATTGCAATGTTTCCTCTATCAATTTGAGATGAATTAAATGTGTGGCTTAATTCTTGAATTTTTGAACTGTTCATGCTTGTAAATTGAATTCTTGTCTAAAAATGTGATAAGTTCTCATGCATTGGTGATCGTTTTGGTCTAAGTAAAATGCAGGAATAGGAATGAGATATGTTTTGACATTAAATCTGGGAATGGCTAGCATGTCTAGACTAATGTGAATTGATTTGATTTGAGTTATGAATCGAATTTTCTATAGCTTGATCTGATTGTTTATACAGTTTGAGTTCTGCTTAAAGCAAATGGTTTGTGCTGTTTTGTACATATTTGGTTAATACAATGGATTATGAAGTCAATAAGTGATTTTAGTGACTAATTGAGTATGGGTCATATATATATATATATATATATATATATATATATATATATATATTGGTGTTGTTTTGAGATGAGTTGATGGAAAATGAGCTGAGTTATACATTTGATTGTGATGTGTGCTTAGATCTAAATTAGGGAATCCTGATTTTGTTTTTCTGGATAAGTGTCAAGTTGTGGTTGGGATTATTGGACAAATTAATGTGATTGTTCTGTTTTGTGATATTGATGAGACTAAAATCTGGGAATTGCATTCAGTTTAGGAATTATGACTTGAATTTGAACAATTTATGAATTTCAGGGTAAACAGATAGCTAAAAAGGAAGAGGAAAGCAACTGAGGTCTCTAGTAGCAAGAGGGCCCAGGTTACTCAGTTTGATGAAGTTAGATTCCGCACGCTGGAGTGCCAGGAGCGGTTTGATTCTTGGTATTTACCCAAGAAGATCATTCCTGAGAAGAAGATTATATGGGAATCGCTTCCTGAAGACTCTCCGGTCAGAGGGGTTATTGTCAGACGGAGATGGGAGAGACTAGTCAGCTTTCCTGAGCCGAGCTCCAGTTCAATTCTGAAGGAGTTTCTGGCTAATGTCGACCCAGCGACAGTGGCTGAGAGGAGACTTAGCTGGGTGAGGGGCGTCCAGGTTCCATTCGACGACGAAACCATAGAGAAGTTCTTGGACACCGCCTACTCTCCTTTCTCCCGTTGCGAGTTTGGCCACATCTTTCTCAGCATGCAGTCCGATATGGGATCACTGGGCTATACACAGCTTGGAAGACCAAGGCAGGCCTGGATTATGTGCCAGAGAAGCTGAGGAAACACGACTTAGTAGGAGACGCAGCTTTCTGGCACCAATTCATTAACCACGCAGTCATCCCTTCTACAAATATGACTGATGTGAATTTGGAGCTTGGTTCAATTTGTGATACAAAAGCCATGTCACAACAGAGATTTTTTAATGAGGATCTAGTAGAAACTCCTTTGAAACTTCACCAATGATGTTATTAAGGGAAAGATCTCTTGTTGTTCTCCAATCTTTAGGCACTTGATTAGGTGTTGATGGAATTGTTACAACACTTGCTTCTTCTTTTTCTTCAATAGGTTGGACAATTTCTTCCATAGGACCTGCATCTAAATCACATTTCTTTTCCTCTCTTAAGGGGTTAGATTCATCACAAATTACATGAACAGATTCTTCTATGCACATAGTTCTTTTGTTGAAAACTCTATATAGCTTTACTTTGTAATGAATATCCAAGAAATATAGCTTCATCAGCCTTTGCATCAAACTTTCCAAGTGATTCTTTCCCATTATTTAACACAAAACACTTGCAGCCAAAGGTTCTCAAGTGAGAGATGTTTGGTTTTCTGCCTTTGTACAGCTCATAAGGGATTTTCTTCAAAATAGGCCTTATGAGAAATCTATTCAAAGTATAGCAAACTGCACTAGCTGCATCAGTCCAAAAATATTTTGGTAAATTTGTCTCATTGAGAAGTGTTCTTGCACCTTCTTCAAGGGATCTATTTTTCCTCTCCACAACACTATTTTGTTAAGGTGTTCTTGGAGCTGAAAAATTGTGGTTAATTCCATTTTCTTCACAAAATTTTTCAAAATTTTCATTTTGGAATTCCCCACCATGATCACTTCTTATTGAGACAATTTTGTTGCTTTTCTCATTTTGAACAGCTTTGGCTAATTTTCCAAAAGCATGGAAATCATCACTTTTGGATTTCAAGAACAAAGTCCAAGTATATCTAGAGTAATCATCAACAATCACAAGTCCATAATAATTGCCACCTAAACTCATAGTTCTAGAAGGCCCAAAAAAATCAATGTGTAGCAATTCAAGTGGTCTAGAGGTGGAAACAATATTTTTGCTTTGAAAAGAGATTTTAGTTTGTTTCCCCTTTTGACAAGCATCACAAAGTTTGTCCTTTTCAAATTTGAGTTTTGGTAAACCAATCACTAAGTCCTTTTTAATAAGCTTGTTTATATGGTGCATGTTGATGTGACTAGCTCTCCTATGCCACAGCCAAGATTCATCTAACTTACTCATTAAGCATGAAGTTTTGTGAAAGAATGCATGGTCAATAGAAAGTAGATAGATATTACCTTTCCTTTTGCCTATATGAACTACTTCACCATTTTGGCCATCACAAATCATACAACAATTCTCATTGAATGAAATTTTAAAACCTTTGTCACATAATTGGCTTATGCTTAGAAGATTGTGCTTCAAACCATCCACATACAGAACATTGCTAATCTTGGTGTTAATGTTATCTCCAATGTTGCCTTCACCAATTATCTTACCCTTGTTGTTATCTCCATAAGTGACAAAGCCTCCATCTTTAGGAACAAGATTTGTGAGCAAAGACTTGTCACCTGTCATATGTCTTGAGCAGCCACTATCAAGATACCACAAAGAAGTTCTTGCTCTAAGACATACCTGCAGATTCAAATTAATTCATAGGAGAAGGTACCCAATTGAGGTTGGGTCCAAAGGGGTTAGTGGCTTTCTTTTTCTTTTCAACCCAAATGCATTCACCATTTGGTACATAAAACCTTCTTGCAAAACATTTATAAGAAGTGTGTCCTCTTTCCATACAATAGTTACAAACAATAGCTTTATAAGATTTTCTGAAGAAAACATTTTGATTGACTCTTGATCTCCTTTTATTATTTTGTTTTGGGGTCACAAATATTGTCTCTTGGACATTTTTAGAACCCCTTTTTATACCCCAATCCAGAAGTATCTCCAGCATGTTTTTGAGCACTCAACATATCATCCAAATCACATTTTCCCTTGTTGAGCTTTTGTAAGATATCAATCAAATCATTGTTCTTAGAAAGAAGCTGCATATATTTCTCTTCTTGGTTTATTCTATACTCATCAAAAACTTTTTGCAGCATTTCATATTTGTCAACACTTGTAGAGGAAGAGGCACATACACAACCATTTAATTTTTAACTTGAAAAAAGTTTCTCATTTTCTTCTTTCAAGTTGCAAATTTCAGTTTGCAATTCTAAGATTTTTGCAAGATGTTCTTTGATATTCTCTTTAAGTCTATTGTTAGATCTTGCAAGCTTTTGAGCCTCTTTGTGCATCTCTTGAAAAGCAAGAATAGCTTGATCAAGTTCAGAATTTACCTCATCTTCTTCATCTAAGAGATCATCATTATCTTTATTGACAATGGAGGTAAGGCACATGCTTCCTCAATTTCAGTGGAGGATTCAGAGGTTGTTGAATCATTGTCCTCCCAAGCTATATAGGCTTTTCTAGCTTTTCCATCCTTCTTCATTTTGTTGTCTCCTTGTTGCTTCTTCAAGTAGATTGAGTATTCAGTCTTAATGTGGCCAGGTTTCCCACATTCAAAGCATGTAAAGTTGCTATCAATCTTCTTGTTGCTATTGTTGTTGTTCTTGGTGTTCCTTGAGCATCTTTTGCCCTTATTCTTCTTCAAGAATTTGCTGAACCTTTTTACTATCAAGTTCATGTTCTCTTCATCTTCCTTATCACGTGATTCTTCTTCTTTTCCTTTTTAGATGTTGCAGCTTTTAGAGCAATTCCTTTGCCTTTCTTTTCTACATCTTCAACACAAGTTAGTTGAGACAATTCTAATTCATATTCAAGTAACTTATCAAAGAGTGCAGCCATTGACATCTTGGACAAGTCCTTGGATTCCTTGATTGCTGTCACCTTTGGTTGCCAAGATCTAGTGAGACACTTCAAGATCTTGATGTTTAGTTCCTGAACATCAAAAGTCTTTCCAAGTCCCAAGAGATGATTGACAATGTGTGTGAATCTTGTTTGGAGCTGGAAAATGCTTTCATTTGTGTTCATCTTAAATATTTCATACTCATGGATCAATGAATGCTTCCTTGATCTTCTGACTTCTTCAGTTCCTTCATGAGTAATCTCTAACATCTCCCACATCTCCTTAGCACTTGTGCATCTAACTGTTCTAAAAAATTCATCAGAGGAAAGTGCAGAGGTTATCATATTTTTAGTCTTAAAATCATATTGAACAACCATTTTCTCAACATCATTCATCTCATCCCATTCTTTGGGAATCATGTCGTTACCAACTGTTGTGATGGGCACCACAGGACCTTTTTCTATTGCATTCCAAACACATGGGTCATTTGATTGAATAAAGATCTTCATCCTATTTTTCCAAAAACTGAAATTCTCCCCTTCAAACAAAGGAGGTTTGTTTAAAGAAGCACCTTCCTTGAAAGTTATTTGTGAGGTATTCATTTTGAAAAGAAACTAGTGATCTTGAGTAACTTTCAAGAACCAGCTCTTGATACTAATTGAAAATGATATGAATATCTCACACTTAACCAAGAGGGGGGTGAATTGGTTAGACCTTGGTAAATTAAAATTTCTTCAATCAAAAACAGAGTTCCTAGGATCTTTATCACTTTTCAAAACCAAGAAACTTTATTCAATCAAGTAGCTCAGCCAAAGGAATTCAATGAATCAAAACTTATATAATTGGTCAAGCAATTTAATCAAGAACACAATGAATATAATGAGTTAAGGGATAAAGAAGCAAGACACAATCAGATTTATACTGGTTCACTTCAACACTAGAAGCTACATCCAGTTTTCTTCCAACCAACACTAGGTTAGAGTTTCACTATTATAATTT
>CM023954.1:28393976-28409868 GCA_013407115.1 Glycine latifolia
CTTTAAGCTTTGGTGGCAGCTTTCTTTGTATTATGGCACTGCACTCTTCAGTAAGTGCAATAGTCTCGCATTCCTGCAATTTATGTTTCCTAGACAACAATTCTTTCATAAATTTTGCATAGTTAGGCATATTAGCTAAAGCTTCAGCAAATTGAATGTTAATATGCAATTTTTTAAACATTTCTAAGAACCTGGCAAACTGTTGCTTTTGTGCTTGTTGCTTGCTTTTTACTGGATAAGGAGATTTCTCAAAGCGGGAGAAATCCATTGGCTTTTTAGGAGGTGTATAATTTTTCTCTTGCTTACTTGAGGACGCTTTTGCATCTTGTTCTGCATCCCTTATGGTGCTTTCTTCTTCAGCTCCTTTTTGACTCACCCTTGGATTCTCTGGAGGTGTAATTTCCTTTCCACTCCTAGTGGTTATTGCTTTCGCATGCTCCCTAGGATTCACAATGGTGCCACTTGGAAACTGTCCTTGAGACCTTTCAGCTAATTGTTTTGCCAATTGCCCAATTTGATTCTCAAGATTTCTAATGGAGGCATCTTGGTTTTTATGGTGAGCTCTAGTCTCATTAATGAAGGCATTAGTGGCCTGGATGTGCTCATTAGTTGTTTTAGACAGTTGCAACATAGCTTTTTCCAGCTCCGATGGTTCTTTGGGTGGAGGCTGCAAATAATTGTTAGATTTATAATCTAATCCACCACCTTGGATTCTCCTTTGGAAATTATTCCCCATAGCATTGTTTTGACTTCTTTGGAAATTTTGTTGGGGCTCTGATCATACCAAAGGCCATTCACCTGCACTGGATCAGCTCCTACCAATGTAGGACATTCATTAGATTCATTCTCACCTTGGCAATACTCACATGTGGCAGGTTGCATTCTGCTGGATGAAACTTGAGCTGCTGAGCCAATATTTTCTGTTCAGCTAACATTGCATCATTACTCCCTAACTGGATAACTTCTCTTTTGGGCTGAATTGGGGTGCGTTCATTTTCATCACGGGCTAGAGAGTCAATCAATTCATACGTCTGAACTGCAGTTTTCAATCTTATGGAACCACCAGCTGCAACATTAACAATAAGGCGTGATTCAGGTATCATTCCATTAAAGAAAATAGTACCTTTTTACCCACAGACATGTCATATTGTGGACACCTCCGAATCAACTCTTGAAATCTATTCCATGCTGCACACAAAGTTTCCCTCTCATGTTGAGTGAAATTGGTGATTTCATTCACCAACCTATTGTATTTATCCATTGAAAAGTATTGAGAGAAAAATTTTGCAGCTAGTTCTTCCCAAGTGGTTATACTATTTGAGGTCTGTCTATCTAACCATCTAAGTGCTTTCACTTTAACAGCAAAAGGAAATAACCTCAATCTTATAGCATCATCTGACACTCCTTGGTGTCTAATGGTATCACAGATTCTCAAAAATCTGTCAATGAAATCATGGGGATCTTCATTATCTTCCCCTCCAAACTGACTGCGTTCCACCAATGTAATCAATGAAGGATGAATATCAAAGTGATTTGCTTCAATTGGTGGTCTTACAATACTAGAGTTTGGTCTAGTGAACAATGGAGCCAGAATATCCTCCATTAGTTCATCTTCTGGTCGTGGCTGATTATTTCCTCAGTCAGCCATTGCTGATTCTAATTCAGAGATTGAATCACAATCAGAGTCTTCTGCTTCTCTTTCTCTGGCTAGTCTCCTGTTCCTTCTAATAGTTCTTTCTATTTCAGGATCGTACTGTAGATGATCAGGATTAACTACACCTCGCATAAACTAAGAAAAGAAGTTTAGTAACAAAAGAAATTCCAATCTCAAGATTTAAAGTTAATATAAAATTGGCTATTGCAATCCTCGGCAACAGCGCCAAAAACTTGTTGCGAATTTGGCAAGTGTACCGTTCGTTTCAAGTAATAAAGTGAGTAAGTCAAGTATCGTCTCCACAGGAATTGAATGCAATTTTATTGTAACTTAATGTCTTAGAAATTGGAAGACAAATAATAAGTTGAGAGAATTGGTTGAGTTTGTAATTACGTAACGTAAATGAAATGACAGAAATTTAACGAGAATATAAACTAAGATTAAAATGATTTTACTGCAGTGTTGAGAGATAATTGTGGTTAAAGCGCATTCCCCTATGATTCCTACCTTCTATACTTCAATTGATTATTAACTTGAATTATTTCTAATTGCTCAGCTGATGTATTCTCACATGATTAGCTAAATCCTAATCCCTTAGTAATTTAACCCTTTGGTGAAATTAAAAACCCTAATCCCTTAGTGATTCCTTCTTAAACCAAGCATTTAGCAAACATATCCTGAAATTACTGCAACTACACATTCCTATCCCTAGGTAATGTATAAATTGTTGTTTTACTCATTTCAGAAACTAGAATCCCAATATCCCTATTATGAATCCTAACCCTAAACATCTTAATAGAATGGCCAGTCCCAATTAAGAATAATGCAATGAAGAATAGAATAAAACAAAGTAATTATGATAATTCTCATTAAAACCAATCAAGACATAGAGGAGTTCACATAGGTTCTTGGCTCAACCACAATACAAGAATTTAGCCAAGCATACTCAGAACTGACATTACTCCCATAACTAACATGTTCCTAGAGAGGAATTACCAGAGGAAAAGAAGAGATTACACAGAGTTGCTATTCTGCAACTCCCTAATGATTCCAATCTTCTCCAAAGGTTCTTCAATGGCTTCTTCTGCAGAAAATCTTCAAGAGATCCAGGAAAAGCCTCCTCTTTGTGACCCAGAGGTCCCTTTTTATCCCCCATACATTCTAGGTTTAATTTAGGTAACAAGGAACTGTTCCCCAAGCTAAATCAGTATCAAATCTTTTAAATCAGAAAATATTGAGGTTGTGGCGCGACTAGTGCGGAGTCCCACGTTGATCGCATGGGGTGTGCGAATTGATTAAGGTGTTCTGGAACTCTGGCACTAATAGCGCAGGCCATTCGAATTGAAGGCTTGAGTTTGATATCATGGCGCTACTCGCGTGGATGGCCACGCTAATAGCGTGGCTTGTTCGAGCTGAGGAGTTAACCTTTGGAAGTCCCACGCTACTCGCGTGGATGGCCACGCTAATAGCGTGGTTAATTCGAGTTGGAAGTTTGGTTTTCAGCATCTGGTGCGATTGGCGTGGTAGTTGGCGCTACTAGCGCGGGCTCTTCGAACTGAATATTTGATCTTGACACTCTGACGCTGATCGCGTGGGAATCCACGCGATTAGCGTGGCTTGTTCGAGAGCACTAGCTTGCTCTTTTTTGCTTCTTTTCCTCTCTTGTTGGTTCCTAAATGACACAATAAATAAGACATTAAAGTAATATGCACTTAAGTAATAATTTACCAAATCCTAATCTAATTTACTCATTCTTAAACAATTTATAGATCAATTAATCCTAAAAACCAATATATGTTGGAAGCATATCAGCTATCCCGGCTGCCATGATCGCATGACCAATAAACTTCACTTCGGTCAACCAAAATTCACACTTCGACAATTTGGCATAAAGTTGGTTATTCCTCAAAGTCTGAAGAACAACCCGGAGATGCTCAGCATGCTCCTCCTTACTCTTAGAATAAATCAGTATATCATCAATAAACACCACCACCAACTGATCTAAGTAGGGTCTAAAAACCCAATTCATCTAATCCATTAACACGGCCAGAGCATTAGTAAGACCAAACGGAATCACCTGATATTCATAGTGACCATACCAGGACCAGAAAGCAGTCTTAGGTATGTCCTCAGGCTTAATCCGGATTTGATTGTACCCGGATCGCAGGTCAATCTTAGAAAATACACAAGCCCCCTTCAACTGATCCAACAAGTTATCAATCCGAGGCAAAGGATACTTGTTCTTTATCATAACCTTATTCAATTGCCTGTAATCCACACATAGCCTCATACTCCCATCCTTCTTCTTAACAAATATAACCGGAGCTCCCCATGGTGACACACTTGGTCGAATAAATTCTTTGGACAACAAGTCCTCAAGTTGCACCTTTAACTCTTTTAGCTCCAAAGGAGCCATACGGTAAGGAGCTACCGAGATGGGTCCTACACCCGGGATCAAATCAATGGAGAAATCAATTCCCCTCTCGGGTGGAAGCTGTGTGATTTCATCCGAAAACACGTCCATGAACTCATTCACAACCGGGATCTCCTCCAGTTCTCATCCTGACCTTTCTTCTACTAAGCTTAGTAAAAGATAACCTCGAGCTCCTCTCTTCATCTCCTGGCCGACTTGCAAGGTTGTGATAAGCGAAGTGGAACCCGGCTTATGTCCATCCTGAGATACCATTATCTTCTTATTGCAATAGTCCAACATAACACCATACTTGGCCAACCAATCCATGCTCAAGATAATCTCAAGATTAGGCATCGTAAGACAATACAGATCGACTATGTATTCTCAGCAATCAAAACTAAACCGCACATCCCGGCAACAAGTATCTACCCGGCACTGCTCTTTGGACGCAGTGGTAACATTCATAGGAGTAAACAAACTAAATATTGGTAACTTCAGACCTAAGGCAACACGATTCTCAATGAAGGGTGAGTAGCTGCAGAATCAAACAACCCTCTTACATCACAACTATCAATAAGAATCGTACCTCAAATCAAGTCGGGAGCTCGGGCGGCCTCTTTGGTATCAATCATAAAAATCCGTCCTGATGGTGGTGCTACTGAAATAACGGTAGCAGCTACAACCCGGTCATCTCTTTGAGGACATTCGCTAGCAAAGTGACCACGCTGCCCACAATTGTAACAATTAAACTGACCAATGGGACATCTCCCCCAATGGTTCCTCCCACATGTAGTGCACTTCGGAGGTGGGTTCGGTCTTGGTCCAACTCCTTTATAACCCGGTCCCTTCTTAAACCGGTCATCTGGAGATGACACCTCCAATCCTTTGCCCTTGCTCCTGCCCTTCTCGGCTTGGCCTGAACCACCTGGTCTTCTCCCCTCCTGCTTAAAAGATGGAGCAGGATGACTGCCTCTACGTCTCTTCATTATATCTTCCACCTGTCAACATTGCCTCACCAGACTACCCATATCTTGGGATCCAATCCCGACAATCTTCTCTTCTATATTTTCCCTAAGTCCCCTCTGAAACTTAGCAGCAAGCACCTCGGCATCGCCCTCCGAAAATGTGCATACTTAGCCAATTCATTAAACTTGGCCAAGTACTCATCCACTGACATACATCTCTAGACCAGGCCCTCGAACTCGGCCTGTTTCTGCTCTCTTGCATCTTGTGGAAAATACCGGTCCAGGAACTGAGCCTCAAACATCTGCCAGGTGATAACCCCACTCTGGCCCCACAATAACTTCGAAGTGGTAACCCACCACTTGTGCGCATCTCCTTGCAACACATAGGTTGCATAGAGAAGTCGTTGATGGTCTGAACAGTCCATCATAGTGAAAATCTTCTCTAAAGCTTGCAACCACTTAGCAGCAACAATGGGGTTGTATCCCCCGTGAAACACTGGAGGGTCATGCTTCCGAAAAGCAATCAGCATATTCCCTCTTACTGTTGTATCCTCCTCCACACTGAATTGTGACAACCCGTCCCTTCGATGGTGGCTGGGTCTATCATCACGATGACTACCCCCACCATGGAAACGACTGTCTTCACCCTCGAAGGTAGGTGGTGGAGAGGGTACTCGATCCTCTCGTCCCAGAGTTATCAACTCTGCCATCAGGTTCTTGTTAGCCTTCAACAAGTCTTCATTCGCCTGCCGGCTTGCAGCCATCTCTTGCTGCAGAGCTGCCAAGGCGATAACCATAGGATCCGAGTGTGCCTCATCATCCCCTCTACCCATGTCGCTTCTGGTTCTCACCATGATACTGCACAGGTCATACCAAGAGTGAGTTGATCAGGCCCACACTTATTAACCACACATGCAATACTCATATTGAACCCTACGACATCAAATGATGATTTTGTAACATCCTCAAAATTATATCTTGAATTCATATTTATAATTGAATTATGGAAGTGTGATGATACTTGGATACAAAAATATTTGAAGAGAAATGACCATATTACTCTTCCCTTAAAGCAGGAATTATAGAAATGCCCTTGAGGTGAAAATTACGAAAATGTCCCTAGATATTTTAAGGTGGAAATTACATAAATACCCTTGGATATTTTGGAAATTACAAAAATGCCCTTGAGTCAAAATGACACAAATACCCTCAGATATTTTGTGGAGATATTTTATAGTGGAAAATAATAAATAGAATCTGGAGAATTTTCTCTCAATTGTAGGATGTACAGACTTGTTTAATAAAATGGTTTAGTAATTTTGATGGTCAGAAGTAAAATGGACCAATCAGAATTAAGACAAGAGCAGTCTTGTACGTAAGGCCTATATAGCATTCTGTAAAAATTAGTCATGAGTTATTTGTAGTATAACTGAAGTTAGTTTCTGGAAATCTCTGGAGTTCCATTATTCCATATTATCCTTAGGTAGAAGAGTTTGAATCAAACTTTACTTCCTACTAGAAAACGCCATGTGTGAAGTCATATTGGAATTGAATTCTTCTTCATCATCAAAAATGACATATGTATATAAAGTAACATGAAATGAAGCAAAATTTCTCTTCCTTTCTCTAAGTGGTCACGTGAAGAATGTGGAAGAAGGAGGAAGCTTCAAGATCATGCCAAGTGGTGGGACACTTGTAAAGGCAACATGACACTTGTAAAGACAACATGATAGCTTGAAAGATTTTTTTTATAAAGGAATACTAATGAATATAGTTAGAATCTAATGGAATAAGAAGAAACTAAGTTAGGATGGAACTAAATGAAGGAACTTAGTTAGAAAGGGCAAATATGTCCTTGAATATTAAATTATTTTTTCAACTACTATATAAAGGGAGAAGGAGGATTTAAGTGGAAGTCATTTTCCAAGATTTCCTCCCTACATAACCTATTCCACGTGAACTTCCCCTCACATCTCTTTCATTTCACTTTCATCCTTTCCTTTTTAAAGCATAAATCAAGTGAGAAGAAACCCCACTTCCTTTGAAGATTTTGTGTAGAAGGCTAAGAACCTTTAGGAAAAGTTTGTCAAGCCTTATAAGAAGTTATCAGGCTTCATTTCTTAGAGGATTTCCCCAAGGAAGGCAGCCCTTACTCCATTCCATTTTCAAAAATCAAACTCACTTGAGGTAGGCTAGGCTTCAATCTCTAGTTAAACATTTGTTTGGATTAACCTATATGCTTAAATAGGCAGATTTATGGTTATTATTTAGGCTGGAATTTCATGTCATTTGAAGGTTATTTTATGATGTGAAAATGTTGATTTAAACCATAGGATAGGTGATGATTTATAGGCTGAAATATTAGTGATCTTTGGAAGTGATTTTGATGATATTTGGACTGTTTGTTCATATTTTTATTATGGGGCTGTTTGGCATTAATTTTTAGAAGTAGAGGTTGAATGGTGTGTAGTTAAATGGTTCAAATACTAGAGTGATTCAATTTTGAGGATGAAGTAGTAAGGTGGTAGGTGAAAGGAGATTAAGATGCATGCTAGGTTATGATCTTTTCTTGTGAAGGTTTAAAGGAATTAGAAATTATTGGGAAGATATATTGTGGTTTATTAGTTAGAATACTAACATGATTTGTCGGTAGCTTGAGGATAATCAATTGTCATGCCTAAGTTGGTATGATTTTTCTTGAATAAGGTATGGTAGCCTAACCATACTTTTGGTACGTGTGATGTTATGATGTAAATATCTTTCCATAAGGTAGTATGTATTTGCTTATGGATTTTATTATGGATGGATGTTGATGTGATGATAAGTTGATTCATGTTTCCAAGTCCAGTACGAGATTTGTGAAACGGTATTTTCTACTACATACAGTACGATATGTAGTGACCAGGTGCAGATACATGGAATAAATCATGCATGTTTGCGTAAGACGATCGCAGCGTCTACATCCAGTACGAGCTGTAGCTACATACAGTATGATATGTAGAGGCCATGTGCACCCTGGGAAAATTCATTTCATGCATTCATATAGTTTGCATAATTATTTTATGATGATTTACTAACGTACTAACGTGTTTTGGTGGTTTAGTGTTTTCCTACTGAGAAATTTTATTTCTCACTAGATTTGTTTCATTTTTTTTAGATGGCAACAGTGGTCAATTTCCTTGATACCCTGGATTGGTGATGGTGTAGAAATGAAGATATGAAGTAGGCCGGTGTATGGAAATTCCTGTACTTGTTTAATAATGACTTTTGTAACAAGGACTGTTACTACTTATAATATATATATATCAGTGTAACAACTTCTATAATCTATACGTTTTAGAATTTATACTATGACCCGTTTAGTAAAAATAAAATAGCAATAAAAATTATCTAACGATTTTTAAAAATCTAACCCTAATAAAAATACAATATCTAGAATAATTTTAGGTCATTACAGTTTTGGTATCAGAGCAGTTCATCCTGTTAGAACCTAAGGGGAATGGATTGACTATGCTTTTCTGTGTACTTCGAGTATGACTATTTGTGTGTGATTGTTTGTGTTTGATGAATTCTGACGCACTTTACTTTATATTGAGGCCATTGCGCAGTCAAAGGAACCTAGGTCTCATCAAAAATCTAAGCACGTGCTCCGTAGATATCACCTGATTAGAGAGATCATTGATAGGATGGATGTAAAGATGTATTATATTCCCACGGATGATAACCTAGCCGACTCTCTGACAAAGGCTGTTTCTCAGAGAAAACATGATAGTCATTATGAGGCTTTGGGTTTACGACTTAGGTCTGATTGGCTCTAGGCCAAGTGGGAGATTGTTAGTATATGGATGTCCTAGAGACAATCTTTTCATTAGATTAGGACGTACATGTACTTTTCATATGTCATGAATAAATTATAGGCGCTCTTTATCTTGTTTCATATTCTGTCTCGATATCATTATTAATATATGAGTAACTGGATAAAACCCTTGGAATAGAATAGGTATCTCTTGAGTATCAGTGATGGGATCACGATCATGAGGATTCAAGGATACCAGATGTCTACTCCTTAATTTTAAGTTCCTAGTTTAGAGACACCGAGAATGGGGATCAGTGATCTCGGATAAGACTAGCATGGCTTATCTACTTGTATGCAGATACAAGGTAAAGACCTCATGAGCTACAGACATGGAGATGTCTTAGCTAAAGTCGTGGGTGGACCTATAAGGGTATAGCTCGCACTGAACGGACCCACAAAGAGACTCTATGAGGAAATCTCACAGATATTATCGTTAGAATAATCTCTTATTATTTGGGTGTGTCTTTCCTTAGACCAGAAGTTTTCACCTAGACTGTGTTCTAGAAGACATGCTTTGATTGTATACCTTGTCTGCCTGAAACATGGAGACACATAGGTATACCGTTGGGCATGTCCTGAAAGAACACGAGTCTAGGGTGACTAGCTGAAGGAATTCGTCAAATCTCTGTGAGAGATTAGGTTATCTGTAAACCGGAGAAATCAGGATGACATTTACGGGACTCGGGAATCTATGCATAGTAAAAGAAATCATGAGATGATTTGCCTTTAGAGTCAGTAAAATTGGAGACTCCCTATTTTGTATTAAAGCTTACCCTAGACCGTAAGGGCTGATACGTTTCCTTACCCTAGGTTTTATGGGAAGGTAACCGAGACGAAAGGAAATACATACGGAAACCAAATAGATTTAATAGGATGATCTTGTCATTTACCTAACTAGTTCTGGGGCAACAGAGCATTGCTAGTGCTCTGTGTTGTCATTAAATGGGTAGTCGCCTTGTTGGGCCCAAACTAATTTATGTCAGTAGCTATGTTGGGCCTAATGGGTCACACACTAACACTTTATTGTCATGACATTATAGCATTAAAGGTTTTGGGCCTAATAATGATTGTTGGCCCAAGAAAGAGTTTGGATATTTATCTTAAAGAGAGAGGCGCGCATGAATGGAGTTAATGGGCTCAGATAGTCCAAGACATTATTAATTAATTTAAATAGTTAAATTAAGTATCTAATATTTAAATTTGATAATTTAAATTTTGAATTTAAATATTTGAATTTAAATATGAATTAACTATAGTAGTTAGTTTCATATCAAAAGGAGAAGATAAGAGCTAGATTTGAATTTGAATTCAACTAGAATCTTATCATGATGATGTCCTAGATTTTAGAAAGAAGTTTGAGGGCTAATTATAGGCATATACATGACTGATATATGATTATCTTTTGGCAAAAAGAGGATAAGATAGGAGGTTGTTGGCAATTTTTGAAATGCAACAGCTCTATCTTATCTTCACGTGTGGGATGCTTCATGATCAGATTTTTTGGTTAAAAATCAGACTCAAACTCTTCTATAAAATGTGCTATTGTGATCATATTTAAATAATAGTTTTTGAGAGGAAAAACCCTAATCTACTTTCCTCTATTTTCACGTGCCCCTTTGTGTGAGTTTTGGCTGAAAATTCAGTCACCAATATCATCTATTGGTGAGTCTCTTAGATAAGTAAAAACACTCTAAAACCTAACCTTTTTCCTCTCCATTGGTGCGCCTAGCTTGCCTCCTTTGGTGTTTTTTGGTGGCCTTCAAGAAGTGTTCTTGAGTCTTGATTGGAAGTGGTGTGGATCAACATTAGAGGGCTTGTATCTTCAAGCCTATCCTTGATCATCAAGTTTCGAATATAAACAAGGTAACATCTATGTCTTAAAGAATGATTCTTGTGTGGTATGTGTGTTTCCGCTTGGAAAAATTTTGTTTTTTTCTTCTCACATGCCTTCGGGCTTCAAGGCCCAACCTTTCACTCGGTGGCTCTTACAAGTCAACTAAAAACGAGCTCCTCCGAGCTTAACTGAGACCACTACCCGGTTGCTCATCCGAGATTACAAATCGGTGATACATCCGAGATCACCCAAGCTTATCTGAGATCACAACTTGGACCTTAAAGAAAAGGAAGACACGAGCTCTACCGAGATCACTACTCGGTCTCTCAAGGAAACAGGAATATACGAGCTCAACTGAGTTCGTTACCCAGTCGCTCTTTCCCTCCTTGTCCGGGTTCCTTTTTATACAACAACGTTATTCTCAAAAGTGCGATGTATAAGTATATACCACTTACGTGGCAATAACCCAGTCATGCACCAACCTGGTCTTCCTATAATACTACCATACCCACAACCCCGGATTTGAAAAGGTGCTATCTACACTCCTCCCTTATCTGAGTTCCAAAATACACCCCCTTATGTGATAACCCGGATTATCACAGGGTCATTATACCCAACCCCATAAAGTCCTAAAGATCCATGATAATTATGTACTTTGATTTGATGGGAAATGAACTGCAAAATTGATCTATGACATATCAGTGTTGGAATTAAGAATAAACACTTACCTATGAGAGAATTAAACACCTTTTGAGAGGTTTTCCTTTGTTTGAATCAATCAAGTGTTTTCTTTGATATTCTTTAGAAATGAAAAGGTGTTTTGAGCACTTTTGAAAGTTGATTCTTTACAAAGCATGTTCATATTAAAGTGTTGTCTTTTCAGTTTTATTTACAAATTTCTTGAGAACAAGCAAGATTCTAGGTTGGGGGTAGTGATAAGTGCCATATTTTAGTTAATTTTAGGATTATAATGCTGGCACTTATCTTTTGATTTCAGAGAATTTGCTTATATATTTGCCCTAATCCTAGTTTTTTTGTAGTTGGTACATATATAAATGTTGTTATTTGCATTTTGGAAGATTAGTCCACTCAATTTTGATGTTTCAAGTATATCTAGGGCATCCAAAGCAATCAAGACAAGCAAAAAGGATAAAAAGGTCATTTTTGGGAGCTAAATTCGCCCAAGGTCACCTGGGCTAATAACCTTTCTTCACTATTAAGACTTAACTCGCCCAGGCAAGCATATCATGTGTTAAAAACTCGCCTGGGCAAGTGGAGTTCTTTAGACTTAATCAATTAACTCCCCTAAGCGAGTAAAACAAGGCTAAAACACTCGCTTAGGCGAGTGGGCCTGAGCTGCTCAACTTTTTCTATAAAAAGCCATGCAAAATGAAGAAGAAGCATGCCATGAATGAGCTAGCAACCTTAGGAACCTTAGAGAGAGGTGAGAAAAGAGAGAAATTGGTAAGGAAACTCTGCTGGAAAGGATCAGTTATTGCTTTCTTCATCATGTCTTCAGTTGATCTTGTGCTCTCCATAATGGTCGGCTAGTTTCTCTAAGGATTGGATGTAATCTTCATACCTTTATGTATCTCTTTTAATATTTTATATATGCATGATTTTCTACTCCTTATTGGTAATTTTATTATGTTCTTAATGCTTGATTCTACTTGATCACTAGTTTCATGAAATTGGATTCTAAGTTTGACTAGAAAGTGCTCTTAGGATTTGAACTTAATGATTTTACTCATTATGTTACGTTGCTAGGAATAGAGCATAATGTTTTGATTGCAAACAACACGAGATTATGATTATAATGCTGGGATTATTTATTTTATATGCGAGGAATCGATATTTAGTAAATATTCTTAGGATTCTCAAATGCGAGGGATTGATTTCGGGTGATTTACTGTGTGCATCAATAAGAATAGAAGATGATTTATACATGGTAATGTTAATTGAATACTAAGGGTATGAACAATGAAGTCAAATCCTACACTTTTCTTGAATTAATTAAACTCGTTTTACTTGTTTCCTTAATTTCCCGTAATATCACGTTTTAAATCTGTTATTTCCATTATTTATTTACATTTGTATTTTCTGTTATTTTCTCAAACTCATGAAATTTTGCTTATACTCATTGTACATAACTATTGAACTGTTAAATATCATTTGGATTAACTGAGTAACTCAAGTCCTTGTGGAGATGCACTATTATAAATTTTGTAACCTGCGACGACATTGGTACGCTTTCCAATAGTCTAATAGTAATTGATTACTTAGACGAATTAATCGATTACTCGCTGTTTGAACTGAATCCAATAAAACTAGTTGCACTGGAGTAATCGATTACAACGTCAAATTAATTGATTACTTATGATGCAAAAGCTTTTTCTGAAACAAACCTGGACTGGAATAATTGATTACAATAAATGGTAATCAATTACTGTGTGTCAACTCTATTTTGAGTTCTCATTGGACTAATCGATTACACTTCGATTTAATCGATTACACCTTATCAAAAATTCAAAATTCAAACTTGCTTTTGTGTATTTAATCTTCTGGGTACTCGAAATATCAGTTACACAAATTCAAAATTCAAATTCAAGCCTCCAAAATCCCTATAAATATAGCTTTTCATGAAAGGGAAATTCACAACTTCAACCTTCTCTCTCCTTTGAGAATTGTGAGCATTCTTCTTCTCTTTCTCATTCTCAAACTCTACCCATTCATCTTTCCTATCCATAAAACAATTATGTCTACCTCTAAGAGAACCAAAACCAGCAAAAGGAAGGCTGGTGAATCTGGAACAGGCTGAATTCTTGGTTCCCTGAAGAAAAAGATAGGATGAACTACATGCAGTTCCATGCTACTAAACTGGCCATGCCTCCTAAATACTTAGACCTTGACTAGTTCATCAATGAGGGATTTCAATTCCCTGCCATGCTTGAAGTTCAAGGATTGAAGAAATTCCTTGAAATGTGTTGATTCTGAGGGGGAGATTGTTGATTAAGGGGAGCAGTAAGAAGATGAAGCTAAAGAAGAAGTTTGTGCCTTAGAAAAAAGTTTTGAGCTTTTCACATGCCAAGAAAATTATAATTTGATTAAGTGTATGAGATGTTAATCTTATGATCCTTGCATTGCATGAATATGATCATTAACATGCATACATGTTTTCATTAAAGTATTAAAGTTATTCATGTTTTTAAAAGAAACTAATTAGTCATGGTTAAATTTTTTTTTGGAAAATAAAATCTTACTGCTTTAATCAAGTACACAAGAATTTTAATCGATTAAATATATTCATACTATTTCTGAATAAGCCTTGAAGAACAGTTTAATCGATTACCAGCTTTTTGTAATCGATTACATTGTTATATGTGAAAAACATGCATCACTGGAATAATCGATTACCATTTTCAGTAATCGATTACAAAGGCCGAGTTCGTGTTACACAAAGGCCGGGTTCATGTTACAAAGGCCGGGCTCGTGTTGCACAGGCCGAGTTCTTGTTTTGAGCTTTACTGGTTTAATCGATTACTAGTCTTATGTAATCGATTATTTCTTCATATGTCAAAAATGCTAAGATTGCTTTAATCGATTAAGTATCGGTTTAATCGATTATCTTGTTCATGAAAACATTTCCAGAAGGCTCAAGAATATATTAATCAATTATGTGATAATTTAATCGATTACATATGAGTAAATAATCGATTACGTTATCGTTTTAATCGATTATTGTCAGTTAAATCAGTTTTATATCAAGCTTGGTGAGTCTATTTTCTATCAATAGAGATTGAACAAATCATTTGAAAAGAATAAGAGATTTACCCAAAAGATACTAAGCTTTCTAAGTGTTCAAGATTCTAATTTGATTATGAGTTTGAAACACATCTTGTGAGATCAAGATTTGAGTTTTTTGAAAAGATGTGTTAAAGAAAAAAGTTTTATCAAGAGTTTGATTCTAAGCATTGAATTTCGTACAACCTGATTGATTGGTAATCTCAATTCATTTTATTCATTCATACATGAAGGATCACAGGTTGTGTTTATCTTGAAACTCTTCTTTTTAGATGTTCTAATTTTTTTTTGTGTTGTAACATATCAAAGTGATTCTTTCAAGCTTTCTAGAGTAGGGTTCTCTAGGGTTGAAGATCCGAGTAGGGTTCTCAGGATCTTTGTGATTTGTTTTCTAATAGTGTTTTAGAATTCAAATTCTTTATCTAGGGTTGATAAAGATAATCACTTGTAAATTGCTTGTAAAGGATATTTTGATATAGTGAAAACTCTAACCTGGTTGGTTGGAAGACACTGGATGTAGCCTCCATGTTAGTGAGGTGAACCAGTATAAATTGCTGAGTCTTTTATTTTGATTTTGTGTTTCTTTCATTGCTTGTATTTGGGTAATCAAAATATTATTAGCAAAAGAAAATATTTCTGTCATTGCATGCATAGCAAGGAGGACTTGATTGAAAGAAAAGTTCTGATTTTACAAAAGGTAAAAGAGTGATACGATCCTGATTTCCAATTCCGTAAGTTGTTTTAGAATTTTTTTTTAATATTAGTTTTGAACCAATTCACCCCCCCCCCTTTTGTTTATTTGCAGTATATTCATTGTGTTTTGCAAAATGAAGGATACCTTCTACCTTGAACAAGTAAAGGTGTTTTACACCTGTGCTAGAGCCAACATGGATGGGGTTATTCGCTCTCAAGTGAATGGTGTACCCATGGTGATTGATGAAGATGTTTGGCTTGCTGTGGCTGGAATCTCCTCTACTGGAGTAAGGAGATTTGATGAAGAAATTGGGGGCTACAATAAGATTGAAACATACAGAGGTATGTTGTCTGATCCCCAAGTCAGGTTGAAGACAAGATTAGGTGTGGGAAACTTGATAGGGGAAGATAGGTTGCTTCATTATATCATAACATATATCCTTACCCCCAGGTCTACAAACCATGCCCAAATCACAGATGATGGTTTGCAGTTGGTGTATGGCATGCAGACCTCAACTCAGATCAACTGGGTTCTTGTGTTTGTTGAAACCATGTTGAAAGCTTCAAGATTAATCAACTATCAATTTCCTTATGTTGTATTAATATCCAGATTCATTGACTACTTTAACATTGATGTGTCTAATGAGGTTATTGACAACACAACAAACATCACCAA
>CM023954.1:28442912-28461772 GCA_013407115.1 Glycine latifolia
TGTTTCTTATCAATGGCTTCAAGCTATTGTGGCGATTCTTCCTAGGCTTATTGGAAAGCTTTTCCATGGTGCCATCCACCTTCATCCCTTACCTTCTTCCACCTTCCATTGCTGAAATTAAAAACTCCTAAACAGACAAGGTTCCCACGTGAAAGTGCTGCAGTTTTTGTTCTTGAGAAAAGCTTGAAGTTTGGGTTTCAATGCAAGGAAGATTTGGGAAAATTTAATGGCTATGGGTGCAGCCATACATCAATTATAGTTGTCTTCTTGAGTTGGGACACTAGGGAGATCAGCTCATCCAGCAAGCAACTTCTTTTTCTCTACTGCTCGCCCAGTGAATCCCTACACGCCCAGCATAATTGCATAGTTTCATAATTTAAGGAGCATTTACATCAGCCATGTTGGGCAAGTATTTCTCGACCAGTGAGTTATTCTCTCTGATCCTCCTTTGTTTTACATTTGTTTTAATTACAATTTCTATTTTGATCAACTCATTGGGGTATTTGTGCTAGACTATCGAGCATTTCCCTCTGCCAATTTAAATATTTTAAATTTCTTGTTACTCACCCAACGTGCTTGTCTCACTCAGCGAGTGGGTTATGATGTTGACCCAGCGAGCACCACTAGCCTAGCAAGCGTGAGTTAATGAAGATACTAGTTAGGAAACTGCTCTCCTCCCCAATAAATACATTTTCCTCTATCCTCAACCCTAACTTCTCTAACCCTCAACACCTCCTTATTACAAAGCGATGCTCGACCCTCATCCCTTACTGCCTCTAAGTCACATATCTCCCACAACACTGCTTACTTCTCCCTTCCCTTCCCTCATCTCATCAACCAAGTAAGAGGTTTATTTTCTTTTACCTTTTTCGTTTCCCCTTCTATGTTTTTGTGTTTTGAGTTCTTTGTTTTTTCCTGTGTATTTCATTTTGTTTTTAAAATTTTGTTCATGTTTATGCATTTATTTTGTGTGTTTGTTTGATTTTTTGGGGTTTTTGTTTGCTATGTTCATTCCCTTATTAGGGTTCATTTTGCATTTGAGTTGTTTAATTTGTGTTGTTGTGGTGTTGTTCCCTCTGGGATTTAAACCCACACTAGTTGTAATTGCTTGGTTTGTTTGTGTTGTTTGGGTAGGTTTAGCTTTTAATGATTGAAAAATGTTTATTGAAATGCCTTAGAAATTTATTTTGTTACCTAGTGAGCCCTACTCAACCACCTAGTAGCTCGAATTTCTAGGTTGATGTTCATATGTTCATGCATTTGTTCTTCATGTTCTTCCATCTTCATGCATTTTTGGGAATTTTCCTAGATTTGAAACTCTCTGGGAGAGTTGTGCTTTACCAGAGAGCATTTGTGTCTATGTCTTTTATTTTTGTTGTATTTTGGCAACTCGTTTGATGAGTCCTACTCGACCAACGAGCAAACCTTGTTGTGTCTTTTATTGTTTTTGTATTTTGTTACTCGTTGGACAAGCCCTGCTTGACCACTAAGTACTTTTTTTTTTCTTTGTAAAACTTGACTGCTTGTTGGGTGAGTCATGCTTGACTAGCCGAGTAGATCTGTGTACCCCTTTTTTTCTTCTTTAATTTGGGTTTTACTGGTTGGGTGAGCCCTACTCGACCAACATTCAACCTTTGTTGATAGTGTACATATTGAGTAATTCTTGTTTATTTTTTTTCTCATTTTTTCTCTTTTTTGTGTTGTTCTCTTTGTGTGTCCACAGAATCATGCCTGCCAGAGCACAAAAGCAAGCCAAGACAATGCTTCCTTTACTTCCATGAAGAAGGCTCTGGATTTTTAAGCCACCAAGCAATCTATTGTCACCACTTAGGGGACAGAGCCTGAAGTTCACTAGGATGCCACCAGATTCACCTCCCCAGCTTCTCAATATCGCTTCAACAAAGTGACCATCAAGCAACACTAATGTTCGAAAAGGCATGTGTTCCTCCAATATGGAGAGTTTAATGCCATCAAAGACAAGTTGGAGCATTGTTAGTGGGATAAGATGTTCCCAGCCCTACCACACAACAACATTGATGAGGCATTAGTGATGGAGTTCTACACTAACGTCTATGATTTGGAGGGAACCTATCCACCAAGGTCAAGTTGCAGGGTAAGACCATGAAATTTGACCCCCAAACTATGAACTCCTTTCTAAAGACCTCAGTAAATCTCCAGCTTATGCCTAGGACCAACAATCAGCTCACACCTTATGACCAGTGGCTAAAAAGCCACACAGTTATAGCTTTCAAGCTTTGTATGTCAAGCAAAGGCTTTGAGATGTGGCACAGTGCTTTATGGAGGATCTTTAGGGAGTCTATGACCACTTTTATCAAGTTCTGGAGTGTCTTCTCCTACTGCAACCTCATGCCTACTACTCACACCTCTAATATCAACTTTGATTAGGATGAGCTCATTGATAAGTGCCATATCTTAGTGAAATTAGGGTTACATTTAAAGCACTTATCTTGTATTTTTCTAAGAATATCTATCAAAAATTTGCCCTAACCTAGTTAATTTGTATTTAGCTCTTAACATTAATGATGTGTTTTAATTCTTGATGATTCATCCAATCTTCTTTTGTATTTTGCAAGATTCCGTAAATTCTGAAGCTTTCGTACACTTAAAACAAGCAAAAAGGGATCAATAAGCAAAATAAGGAGGTGCAACAAGCAAATCAGGCCCATAATACATCAAAAGCCCAAAGACTCTTCTGGAAGTACCTTTAACTCGCTTGGGCGAGTGAATGAAGGGTAATTGGCTCGCTTAGGCGAGCAACAACTTCAGCAAGTGGTCCAAGTGGGCCAAGTGGACGTGCAATTGGGCCTTTAGCTCGCTTGGGCGAGTGAAACATGAAGGAATGGGTCCCTTGGGCTACCAAACACGAGCAGATCAGCCCCTATAAATACCCATGCACCCCCAAAGCATTTCCCACTTCTTGCTACTCCATTTCTCTCTTCTCCCTTGCTCCAAAGCTTGTTCCTAAGCTTTATGCTTCTTCATTTCTTTTAGTAGATAGTTTAGGATAGTGAGAGAGGTGAAAATTAGCGTGGAAACTCTGCCGAAACGAAGCGGTGATGAGTTCTTTCATCTATTCTTCTAAGGAGGTTCTCTCCAAGCTTGGCTAGCTTCTCTCAAAGGATTGGATGTAATCTTCTTACCCTTAAGTATCTCTTTTAATATTTATTTATGCATAAGTCTTTTCTATTTATGAATGGTAAATTTATTCCGTACTTAATGCTTGATTCTACTTGATCAATAGTTTCATGAAATAAGGTTCAAAGTTTAACTGGAAAGTACTCTTAAAACTTGAACTGAATAATTTACTCTTCACGTTACGTTGCTAGGAATAGAGCATAACGTTTAGATTGCAAATAACACGCGAATATGATCGTAATGCTGGGGTATTTATTTCATATGCGAGGGATCTATATTTGATAAATATTCTTAGGATTCTCAAATACGAAGAATCGATTTGGGGTGATTTTATGTGTGCATCAATAATAAAAGAAAATAACTTATGCATGGTAATATTAATTGAATACTAAGGGTACGAACGATGAAATCCAATCCTACGTATTTGATAAATATTTTCCGTAATTACTCATAATCTTCCGCACTAAATTTATTATTTCCGCTTCTTCTAAATTTTCATAATTTCTGTTAATTCACAACTACATGAAACTCCATTCACACCCATTGTACATAACTATTAAACTGTTAAGCTTTATTTGAATTAACTGAGTAAAAATCAAGTCCCTGTGGAGACGAACTTTTATAAATTTTGTAACTTACAACGACAATTGGTACGCTTGCCAAAAGTCTAACACTCATCTATGGAATACAGATGGAGATGGATTTGGACATAGGCTACATTATATCCTCTCATATCACTAAACTTGTACAGAGAGAAAATGGGGTGTTTGGATTCCCCACGTTGATTAGTAACTGTTATCACAACCAAGGGGTGAAATAGGTCTCCCAAGTGTTAAAGCCTCTTGGGAAGGTTTTGGACTTAGGGTACTTCAAGAGATATTATGAGGTGTCAAGCAACACTCCTACAATCCTTCCATTGGTTCCTACGCAAACCAAGAAGAAGAGGATGAAAACAATAGGAATACACACAATAACTAAGAGGGGGATGAATTGGTTAATACTTGGCCTTTTAAATTTTTTTTACAAAATCAGAGTTAAAGGATCTTAATCACAATTAAAACAAGAATGTCTTAAATCAATCAAACTACTCAGCCCAACAAACAAAACAATTTCTTATAAATAGAACTTGTTGAGGAATGTAGATATCACAAAGAACTATAGATCAAGATAACAAGAAGAGATTAAGGAATAGAGAATAACACAAGAATTTATACTGGTTCAATTCTCAAGAGAAGCTTGATGTGTTGCAAACACATCTAGTTTTTAGTATAGTTTTAGGATAAATTTTAATTAAATATATAAGAAATGGAATAGAATTAGGTTAGTTTAGTATTTTAATTGCCTTGAATTAATTTCAATACCATTTAAGCATTTTACAGGCAAAAAGGAGGAAACTCAAGCAAATGAAGAAAACCAAGTCTGAAGTCCCACGCTATCAGTGCGGGATCTCACGCTATCAGCGTCAGATGCAGGGAATGAAGGCTGTGCTCTCGAATGATCCACGCTATCAGCGTGGAATCCACGCGATCCGCGTGAAGAAGACGAATCCAAGCCAATTGACTCGATCAGTTCACGCTATTAGCGTGACAACCACGCCATCAGTGTGTGAGAAGCCTGGATCAAGCCTGAAGTCTCGAAGACCTCACGCTATTGGCGTGAGGATTCACGCCAGTAGCGCTGCACTTTCGAAAGATCCACGCGATTAGCGTGGAATCGTGCGCTGATCGCGTGGAATTGATTTTATTTCCTGTTTTAAAAGATAGGTTTCGAAATTTGGATTATCTTTTGGTTTTCTTACCTTAATTTAAACATCATTATAAATATGAGGCCTCTGAATACCTAAGGGGGCAGCATCATCCTGGAGTAGCCGCAATCACTTATCATCATTCATCTTCTTCCATCTTTCACTCACCCAACCCTAGAAATCAAGCATCAAGGCCAGAGTTACTGCACAACCATGAATTCCATCACAGCTTTGGTGTATTTGAGGCCTATGGCTGGCTAATTCTTGTATTGTGGGAAGGCCATGAACCTATGAAAGCTTCTCTGTAATTTGACTGGTATTGAATAATATGTTTTAATTGTTTTACTCTATTCTGCATTTCTCTTTTACTCTTACTTGAACTTGATCACTTCAATTAAGAACATAGGGTTAGAATTCGCAATGGGAACGTTGGGGTTCTAACTTCTGAACTGAATTAGGGTAACAGTTGTTCATCACCTAGGAATAGGGATGCGTGGCTGCAGAGCTGATAATAGGATCTTTTGAATGCTTAATCTGATAGAATCCACTAAGGAATTAGGTTTTCGATTCAGGTTAAAGGGTTAATTCACTAAGGAATTAGGGATTAGCTAACTTAGGAAAGGCTTATTTTCTGAACAATTAACAACAGGAACCTCTTATGATGTGTTCTCTACATGCTTAGTTTGACAGAATCACTAAGGGCTTAGGGTTCTTGATCAAATTAAAGAGTGAAATCGCTAGTTATCTAGGATTTACGACTAAAAGAGAGACTTATCATTTGTGAACGTTAATGTCACATAACCAGTCAAGTGAAGGAGTAGTGATCATAGGGGATTGCGCCTGACCACAATTAAACGTCCATTGGCAACTTCCCTAAATCAATTTACTGCACATTTCTTTAATTCTTGTCTTTTAATTACCTAATCAACCAAACTATTCCACAATATTTCTCTGCATAATTTACTGTTTTTCCTTTCAATCACATTAATTTACTATTGTTGTGAAATCACCCCAATCCCTGTGGAGAACGATACTCACTTACCTAATCTTTATTACTTGGAAACGATCAGTGCACTTGCCGTACACTTTTAAAATCGCAACAAAGCTACATCTAGTTCTTCTAATCAACACTAGATTAGAGTTCCACTATTATCAAATTTTAGTTCTTATAAGCTTTACAAAAATCACCCTTTTATCAAACCTAGATATAGAACAGAAATCTAAAGCCCCATTAGACTCTTAGTGATCAAGACATAGAGAACCTTCTCTACTCTTCCCTCTAGAGAAACCTACTATAGAAAAAGCTTCAAGTACCTTTTGCAATAGTTACAAAAACCAAAAGAATTCAAAAACCAATTTACAGTAAGAGTTAATGGAGAGAGACAACCTGATGATCTAATGAATATGAATGAATATGATTTACCAATCAGAGTAGAAATGAAGAAATCAATTTCAGAACTTTCTCTCCAAAAGCTTCTTTGAAAATCTTGCCCAAGAAATCTTTCAATACACCATGAAGATTTTAAAGTTGGGACAAGAACTAACTAACTCAGAAAATCCTTTCTAACTTTGAGAAGGCTTATGAATGCTTTGAAATTTCGAAGTCAAAAAGTGATAGTTCTAGAAAAACTCACAGTCTATTTATAACCAACTTTTATAACAGAATGTAATCGATTAAATTATCATATGTAACCGATTAATATTCCAGATAATCGATTAAAATGTTCTTAGCTCAATCTAGAAAAATGTAATGAACAAAGTAATCGATTAATATGAGTCATAATCGATTAAACCAGTCATGTCCAGTTTTGGTACAAGCCTATGTAATCGATTACAGAATGTGGTAATCGACTAAGGCAGTCATGTGCAATTTTCAAAATAAGCCTAGGTAATCGATTACATAATTTGGTAATCGATTAAAGCAATCATGCATGTTTTAAAGATACAGCTATGTAATCGATTACGATTACCTTGTAATCGATTAAAGTGTTCTTCATGGCTTTTGCAGAAACTAACAGAAGATGGCAATCGATTATATCCTTGTGTAATCGATTAAATCAGTAATCTTTTGTTTTTCCAAAAACTTAACCATGATAAATTATTTTCTTTTAAAAACATGAACAACTTTAATGCTTTAGTAAATTTATGTATGCATGTTAATGCAATGCAAGGATCATGAGATTAGCCTCTCATACACTTAACAAATTACAAATGCTTTGGCTTGTGAAAAGCTAAAATCCTTCTTCTTCAAGCTTCATGCTTGACTTGGTCTTCTTCCTGCTCCCTCTATATCCAACAATCTCCCGCTTTTTGGCTTTGAACATGCCAAATATCATTTGAACATTTGTTTAGCTTTTAAGTGCTTTGAGGGATGAAGGTAGGAGTCTTATACCTGAAATCAAATCAGCTTATTGCCAAGAGCAAGTGTCAAGTATACTTGCATAAACATCAATCAATTCCTTTAATTTTGCTCCCCCTTACTTAGGTAATTTTCCAATTAAAAACAAAGCAATAGTAACATAGCATTAACAGAGCACAACACTTATCATTTTTTCTTCCCTTATTTGGCTTATCAAAGACAAAAAATAGCAATATACAAATTATAAGGAAGGAGAATATAAGATAAAAACTAAACTCTTTATTAATTGAAAGGGAAAGTGCAGTACATCAATCAAGAAAAACATCAACACTAGGATAGAAACAAAATGAAAACATAACATGAACTAGAAAGCAAACATAAGCAAGCTAAATGAGTTTATCAAACTCATCAAGAACAATCCTAGCTTCTATATTTTGAAGCCTAGATTTCATCTCTTCCATGGATGAGTTAGTCTCAGCCCTGTGCTCATGGTGCAGGGACAATAAAGCATCCATCTTTTGAATCATGAGAGATTCAAAGGGGTTGTAAGGCTGTTGTGCAGGGCCTTTGTCATCTTCAGCTTTAGCTTCCTCTTCTTCTTTAGTAGCTTCTCCTTCAGCTTGAGGGAGCTGTCCAGCCATTTGCCAGCCTTGAGGAGTCTTCATCAATCCAAGCTTGTTCAGATGCTTAGTCTTGATAAGATTGACGATGCCAGTTCTGTTGTCAACAAATTCATTTGAAACATCAATTTTAAAATAATCAATGAACCTAGATATCAAGACAGCATAAGGAAAGTTGTAGCTTATCAACCTAGAGGCTTTCAGCATTGTCTCAATAATGATAAGGACCCAATTAATTTGGGTAGAAGTTTTGATGCCATACACCAGCTGTAAGTTATCACCAGTAGCTTGAGCATGGTTCGTGGACCTTGTAACGACCCGCCTCGTTGCTACTGTATCATTAGCTTCTAATCGCTCAAAAATTAGATTTTATGAAAATCCCTTACAGTTTGATTATGAAAATGGTAGTAAGTTTTTTTTACGAACACATAATCATCACCATGAAGCACATACGTAGATAAAAGTACATTTAAAACATTGCAATTCATTCACATATGCAAACATAGTTTAGTTGTGTTTACAAATATCCAAATGGACAAGTTTTGCAAAAGAAAGCAAGAGACTAATCTATGGAAGAGTTGACTATCAAAGCACAACTCTTGTCCGGGATCTGATCCATCGTCATCCCAGCAACTCGGCGACTCTAACCAAAAAGATCTCTCCCTCCAAGTCACCTAATGTTGTCTGTCTGCTCACACGAACGAAAGCATGGTACAAACAAAGCAAAGGTGAGTTTATCATGCAAAACAACAATAATAGATAACAATAGTCAGAGAAGGAAATCCAAACATCACGACGTCATCACAACACCCAAGCATTTCATCATGCAACCAACATGGACAAACCATCCAAATACATTCCACAAGTCGGCCGATAATGCTTAGAATGATGCATGCTCCTGACTTATCTCTCAGCATGCAATGTGATACTATCTCGGAAATAGACCATTACAGGAAAATGATGCAGTAGGATGTCAAGGTCACTCTGTCGTGCACAGGCCACTCCCCCCACTAGTGATCAGCCATGGGTCTCATTAAAGGAGTTCTAAATAGTTGTGCCCCCGCAGTACTTCCGTACTCTGAAGCCAATCATCCTATTTCTGTCAATGCAAATGAAGTATGTCACATGGGCATCATCAATGCATGACTCGGCCAGGAACAAATCCTTCCTCGTAAGGGTGACTCGCCATGCACCCCTCATTTACATACATACCACCCCAACATGGGTTCACCGATGAAATGACCATGGCTATATACAAATCCTCCCTCGCAAGGGTAACCAACCGATCATTACGCCATCCGTGTATATACATAGCATACGACCACAGTCATATCAATGTATGACCTGGCCAGGAACAAATCCTTCCTCGCAAAGGGTAACCCGTCATACATCCCCGTGGATATTCATGTATATCCACACACATACCATAACGATGGTATCAATATTATCATCTCATAAACGAACCTTCACTATTCCAACATTATCATATATGACCATAACATGCACATCAATTGTAAACACAATGTAAACTAGTGAGCCGAGATGGTTCATCAACCAGGCATAACTAGTGAGAAAATAAACTTAACTCGACAGCTCTAAGGAAAGAAACAAGCTCAACGGCTCTAGAGAAGAAACAAGCTCAGAAAGGGACCCGATCGCTCTAAGGAAAAGAGGGCGAGTTTGACACCTCTGAAGAGAAGGAGCAAGAGCGGAACCTTGGATTTTATAAAATACCGAGGACGGACAAAATACTATGCAATCGATTACATAAGCGTTTGTAATCAATTAAAACATATAGCACTTACTTGATAGAACAGGTAAGGCTTTTGATTGTATTAACACCATGAACCTGCACAAGGTTATCCGGGTTACGAATGTCGAGTATGTACAAGGTAGGCTTTTGGTGGGTAACCTAAACCCGGAAGCGAGTGTGTATGATGATTAGCTAATTTGACATCTGGAACTATTGGCACGTGACACACGCGTTAGAGCCATTTAAATAGACCACTTCTCTACGAACTGGGTAGCTTTCTCAAAGAAAGGAAACGAGCTCATCAAAGTAAGGAACCCGGTAGCTCTCTCTCAAAGAAAGGAAACGAGCTCATCCGAGTAAGGAACTCGGTAGCTCTCTCAAAGAAAGGAAACAAGCTCATCCAAGTAAGGAACCCGATAGCTCTCTCAAAGAAAGGACAGAAGTGATCCAGCAGCTCGAAGGAGAGGGTGAGCCGCACTAGATTCTACAACTCGGCAGACCCCTCCCTTGGTTTTCATAAAGAGTCCCTGAACCCAAGATATTGGCGTCCGCTAACAAAGGACTACTAAGAGTCACATCCCGTATATATATATATATATATATATATATATATATATATATATATATACACTATATAATAAGCTTATCCCATCATACCCAACCTGGTAGCCGACACCTTCACAACACTGCTAAAAAGGTGTTTTGGGAGTTTGCACCAATAAACACCAACTTCACAAAAAATGAGTTCTTTCAACATCAAACTCTTCACACAAGAACGCCATCAAACATAAACATATTACATCCCATTCGTTAAAAGACATAGTTTTTCTGGAAAAATAGCACACAACAGGGACATGCAGTTATCTTCATAGTTGGACTCCCTGGCCCCCAACTATGGTATCTAAAACTGTTATCAACATAATAATCTCCCATTACCTAACCAGGAGTTCTTCTCTTACAGTCTAACGAGGCTATAGCACTATCCTCTGAAGCTTGAGCTTGTCCGAACACAGCGCTCTGAAGGAAGCCAAGAAGGAAAGGTTGGGGCTCCGTTCTCGTTCGAACCTCAAGAAGGTTATCAAAGACCTCTGCTCCGGTCATGAGGTTTCTTGGGGCGTAGAGGTTCCGTTGCAAGCTACGGTGGTTCTAGGTGGTTGAGGGTATTTCAGAGTGGTCAGAAGGAGTGGTTCAAAGGTGTGGGTAAGTTTAGAGAGAAAGGGAAAGAAAAGCGCAAAGAAGAAAGAAAGAAACATGCTTTTGCGGCACCACTCTGATGCTTACTTACATAGCTGACTTGACAAGCCCACTTTGCTTGCACGAACAGTAGCCATAGACCAACAGATTTGACGTAACATATCAATCACCAAGCACGCATACCAAGACTAAAACACAACAAACAACAAATTATGAAATAAATCAAACAATCAAGCATCGTAACACACATCAAACACCTATCTCAGAAACTTAAAATTTCAGGGTGTTACAGACCTAGGAGTCAGAATATAGGTAATGATATAGTGAAGAAGCCTGTCTTCTCCTTTCATACTACCAACACCAAGCCTTAGCTTCAGCCTAGCTTGAGGGTCTTGAAGCATCCTTCTGTAGGTATCAATCTTGTTGTACCCAGCAATCTCTTCATCAAATCTCCTTACACCATTAGAAGAAATACCAGCAACAGCTTCCCATACCTCTTCATCAATAACCATGGGAACACCCTTCACTTGTGAGGTAATCACCCCTTCCATGGTAGTTTTTGCACAGGTGTAAAACACCTTTACTAGCTCAGGATAGAAGGTACCTTGAGTTCAAGAAACTTTTTCAAGCCTTGGATTTCAAGAAGGTCAGGGAATTGAAATCCTTCTTTGATGAACCAGTTGAGGTCCAGATATTTTGGGGGCATAACCAGCTTTGTAGCATGGAATTGGAGATAGTGCATCCTATGCCTTTGTTCAGGGAACCAAGAGTTGATTTTGTTCCCAGAAGGATTGGATGATTATCCAACTTTCCCTTTTCCAATTTTGGTTCTCTTAGAGGTAGACATGGTATTTGGGTAGAGTTTGGGATAGAATAGAGAAGAAGAAGGCTTAGAAAATAGAAGCTTCAAAGAAAAGCAAATTCAGGTGTGATTTTCTCTTTGGGGAAATGCTGAATATATAGGGATTTCTAGGGTTCAAATTTTGAAATCTGAATGAATGTAACAACTAATTCAATTACCCAGAGGTTTAATGCACTGAACAATATTTGAATTTTGAATTTAAAAGCAGTTGGGCAGTTTAGATTTCCAAGAAACCTGTAGAGATTTCAGAAATGCCATAAGTAATTGATTACACCCTCATATAATTGATTAATTCGTAATCAGAAAGTAGCTATGTTCAATGGTGTAGTCGATTAAATCGATATATAATCGATTAAGTCAGTGAAAGTATAAACCAGAACAATAAACAATAATTGATTACCATAGATTATAATCGATTAAGTCAGTAAGAGCATAATCTAGAACAGCAAGCAGTAATCGATTACCAAAGATAGTAATCGATTAATCCTATGAGGTAATTGATTATTCTAGTAAAAATTTGTTTGTAGAAAGACTTTTAATGAGCAAGTAATCAATTATTTTGATAAGTAATCGATTATTACAGTGAATAATGCAGAATGAACAGTGATTATGCAACAAATTTTGAATTTGAAGCTCATGTGATGATTGGCCAAATAAGATGCAATATCATATAGACAAGCACACAACAAACAAGCTAGCATATGTTAGTCTCATCAAGGATACCTAGCATGTTTCTAAGAGTATAGAATCTATCTTTAGCCAAAGGTTTAGTATATCAGCCAATTGATTATGTGTATCAATGAACTCAATTTTGATGTTACCCTTTTGAATGTGATCCCTAAGGAAATGATGCCTTATCTCAATGTGTTTGGTCCTTGAGTGCATTATTGGATTCTTGGATATGTTGATGGCACTTGTGTTGTCACATAGAAAGGGTATTTCTTTTAATTCTACACCAAAATCTTGTGGTTGTTGCTTCAACCAAAGGATTTGAGAAACAACAACTTCCAGCAGAGATGTACTCTGTAATGACCCGAATTATAAGTGCTAATCTGGATGCTTGATGCGTGTGCATTATATTAATTAAAATTACATGTGCTATGTTGATTAATTGTTTTATTTATAACTTGTTGTTTGAGTGCTTTTATATTGGTATACGTGCTAGATGGGTATTGGACGTAAGTCAGGCCTACTGTGTTGTGGTTGTTGGCTGAGCACGCTAAGAGAACGTACTATGTTAGCTGTGTTTATAAGCAGAAGGTTGGCACAGCAACAAGTTCACTCTTCCTTCTTCTACCTTTTCGTTTCCTCTATTTTCTCTCTAAAAACTCATCCAGAAACCTCTCGTTCTCAACCTCCTTCTTGGCATGCATGCATACAGGACGTAACTTAGTCCTTGTTGGCAGATGTCAGTAGACCGGGTTCCTTACCCGGGGTCATTCCCTTAGAGTCGTTGAGACTCATTTCCCTATTTATGAGGTATATCGGGTTCCTTACTAGGGTGATACGTTAGAGATGTTAAGCTCAAGTTACTTCCCCATAGAGAGAGCTACCAGGTTGCTAACTCGGATGAGCTCGTGTTCTCTTGGGAAAAGAGCCACCAGAATCCTCTACTCGGTTGAGGTTGCGTTACTTTTTCTAAAATGACTGGGTTACATACACGTGTTGCCTCTAGAAGCTCATCCTTCCCTTTTCTTAGAGAGACCAGGTTCCTTACCTAGGGTAGGCTGTTTCCTTTAGAATCACCAAGTCCAAATCCTTTTTTTTTCCTTAAGAACTACCGAGTTCCCTACTCGACAGAGCTTGTATGTTCTTGGGAAATGAGCTATCGGGTTCCCTTACACCCTTGTGTGGGTTAGTGAAATACAAACCTGGGGTCTTACAAGCGTTATCTGTTGTAATCGATTACAACACTTATGCAATCGATTACATAGTGCTGAACCCGTCCTTAGAACTTTATAAGAAACCTAAGTACCTCTTGACAACTTTTGGCAAATCCTTAGCAAAACCCAACCGACCTCAACCGAGTTCTATCAGCCTTGATCGACCTTGTTCAGATTTTTACCTTGAGATAGTTTGTCTATGTGCCAACCCGGACACCTCGTACTTCATGCTGGTTCACTTTTTTGTACGTGTTTGTGAATGACATATATGATTACATTGGTGGCATTCGAACTCGGCCTATGTGATGGTCCGAGATGAGGAATGCGTTTGGAATACACATAAATACCCACAGGGGTGTATGGCGTTATCCTAGCCAGGTCAGGTTGAGCCTGGTTCTGGGTCATACATTGATGGTGCCATGGTGATATTCTATGTATAGTTGTGAGATGCCGGGACTGGGTGGTGGTAAACCTTGCGAGGATCATTGTCAGTGCATCGTTGGGCCCTTGTGTGGGCAGTATGTTACATAGGGGGTGTATGAAGGATTACCCTTGCGAGGAAGGATTATGTTCCTAGTCGGGTCATACATTGATGGTGCCCACGTAACGTACGACATTTGCATGGCGGAAATAGGATGATTGACTGCATAGTACGAGAAGTACTGGGGGGCCACGTCTGTAGGGAGATCCTTATGACACCCATTTTGGCTTATCGCCATGTGGGGGTGAGTCCTGTGCACAACAGAGTGACCATGACGAGTTGCAGTAGTCATTCGTACCATGGATTTGGCCTATTTCCAGGATGGTACCACGTTGCATAATGAGAATTGAGTCAGGAGCATGCATCATGCTAGATTTTATGAGTTGATTAATTAAATGGTTATGGATGTTCGTATATGTTAGTGTTTGATGGATGCTTGGAATGTTTGTATTGACATGTTGATGACCGTGTTGCTTCTTGACCGAGTTGTGCTCCTTTCCTGTTGTATTTATTGTTGTTATTTAATATGATGAACTCACCTTTACTTTGTTGTACCTTGTGGTTTGGTACCTATGATGATCACGAACCGGGTTTGTGTGAGCAGACGGGCAACAGTAGGTGCTTTTGGGAGAAGACTGTGTTTTGCCAGGATGTCAATGGACATGATCCCGGGCAGGAGTTGCATTTTGCTAGATGCACCCCTTGTTTTACTAGATACCCTTGACTTCTATTTCTCTTTTACTTCTCTTTTCATTTGTAAAACACTTGATGTATATTCTTTTTGAGACATAATCTTTGTACTTGTAATTAAATTATGTGTTGTAAGTGCGTACATATATTTGAAATGTTTTATGAGTACCTTGATCTACGTGTATATTCTATGATGATGGTCATTATATGCTCGTGAAAAATTTATCACCATTTTCACAAGTGACCAATGGGGTGTTCTTTTTATTAAAATTAATTTATATCATGGTTATGAGTTAGTAATATAGTAGCGATGTGATGGGTCGTTACATACTCAGCTTCAGCAGTTGATAGAGCAACACAAGATTGCTTCTTGCAGTGCCATGAGATAAGTGAGCTGCCAAGGAGGTGGCAAGTTCCACTCGTACTTTTTCTATCCAATTTGCACCCTACAAAGTCATAATCAGAATATCTAATTAAGTTGAGTAATGCACCTTTGGGATACCAAAGACCAACTTTTGGTGTTGATTTGAGATATTTGATGATTCTTTTGACTACAATGTGGTGTGATTCTTTGGGATTTGCTTGATATCTTGCACACAAACACACACTCAACATGATATCCGGTCTACTTGTTGTCAAATATAGTAAGGATCCAATCATTCCTCTGAATTTTGACTCATCAACCTTCTTCCCTTTTTCATCTGAATCAAGATAGGTTGATGTTGCCATTGGAGTTGCAACATCTTTACTTTTCTCTATTTCAAACTTCTTGATCACTTCAAGGCTGTCTTTGGTTCGATTTATAAATGTCCCATTCTTCATTTGCTTCACTTGAAGTCCAAGAAAGAATGTTAATTCTCTCATCATTGACATCTCAAACTCATTCTGCATAGAGATAGAAAATTCCTTGCACAAGGATTGATTAGTTGAACCAAAACTTATATCATCAACATATACTTGAACCAATAAGATATCATTGTTATGCCTTTTGATGAACAATGTTTTATCAACATGTCCTCTTATGAAAGATTGGTCAAGCAGAAATTTGCTCAATCTCTTATACCAAGACCTTGGAGCTTGTTTTAAACCATAAAGAGTTTTCTTTAGTTTAAAGACATGGTTTGGATATTTGAAATCTATAAAACCAGAAGTTTGCTCAACATAGATTTCCTCCTCAATATTGTTCGATATAGGGGGAGCAACTTGAAGTTTGAAGCTTAGGACTTGGAAGAATGTTTTCAGCTTTTCACATGCCTTGAAGAATGTAATTCAAATTGAAGTGTATGAAGAGGCCAATCTGTTGATCCTTACATTGCATGCATTTAATCATTTACATGCTTAAATGTCTTCATCAAAGAATTAAAGCAATTTTTTTGAAAAGAACTAAATAGGCAATGTTTTTGGAAAAATGCAAACTTACTGTTTTAATCGATTATACTACGGTTTAATCGATTATTTGTCTTGATTTTAAATCTAGAAAAGCATTGAAGAACAATTTAATCGATTACCATTTCTTGTAATCGATTACATAGTGTTAAAAGAAAAAAACATGCATTACTGTTTTAATCGATTACCAGTTCTTGTAATTGATTACACAAGGCTTCTTAGAAAAACATGGTTTACTGCTTTAATCGATTACCATGATTTGTAATCGATTACACAAGCCGCTTCTGTAACAATTCTTCACTGCTTTAATCGATTACAGCTCGGTTTAATTGATTATTTTGATCGTTGTTCAAACCCAGAAATCAACATGAACACTTTAATCGATTAAGTGGCAATTTAATCTATTACACAAGGCTTTTTAATCGATTATTTGGTGCGTTTAATCGATTACAGTCAGTTACAAAAGGCTGATATAAATAGGAGTGAGGCTTGGCTTGAAAAAAAACTTAAATACTTCGGATTTTCTGAATACACACAAGCCTTCACAAAGTTAGAAAGTGATTTTCTGGGTTAACTAACTTCTTGTCCCACTCTTTAATCTTCATGGGTATTAAATGATTTCTTGGGCAAGAGTTTTCAAAGAAGAATAGGAGAGCATGTTCTGAAATTCAACTCTGATTGATAAACCACATGCATTCATATTCATTGGATCATCAGGTTGTTCCTCTCCATTCTCTTTGGTTGTAAATTTGTTTTTGCAATTTTTGTTATTTGGTGCTATTGTAAATTGTTCTTTGAAGGTTGTACTAGAGTAGTGTTCTCTAGGGAAGAACAGAGTAGTTTTCTCTAGTTCTTGCTCACTAGAAGTCTAATAGGGTTTCAGATTTCTTTTCTTTATCTAGAGTTGATAAAGAGAGTTTGTAATAAAGCTTGTAAGAACTGAAATTTATAACAATGGAACTCTAATCTAGTGTTGATTAGAAGAAACTAGATGTAGCTTTTCTTGAGAAGTGAACCAGTATAAATTCTAGTGTTAATTCTCTCTCTTAATCTTTATTAGTCATCTTGTTCATTTGTTCTTGGTATTTTTATCATTACTCAACAAGTTCTGTTTTGAGCTATTGATTTCTTGAGCTAAGTGATTTGATTGATTAAAAGCATTCTTGGTTTAAAAGTGATTAAGATCCTTACTCTGATTTTATAAAGAAATTTTAAAGGACCAAGTTTTAACCAATTCACCCCCCTCTTGGTTATTGTGGGTATTCCTATTATTTTTCAATTGGTATCAAGAGCAGGTTCGTGAGTGTTATTCAAGATCACTATCTTTCTTTAAAAAGAAAATGAATACCACACAAATTACCTTCAAGAGGGTGCCTCCCTCAATCGTCCTCCAATGTTTGAAGAAGAGCACTTCAGTTTTTTTGGAAAAATAGAATGAAAATCTTTATTCAATCAAATGACCTAGGTGCTTGGAATGAAATAGAAAAAGGTCCTATGATTCCTATAAAAAATGTTAGTAATGATATGATTCCCAAAGAATAGGATGGAATGACAGATGCTGAAAAGTGAGTTGTTCAATATGATTTTAAAGTTAAGAATATGATTACTTCTGCACCTTCTTCTGATGAATTCTTTAGAATAGTTAGGTGCAAAAGTGCAAAGGAGATGTTGGAGATAACTCATAAAGCTACAGATGAAGTAAGAAGATCAATGAAGCATGCCTTAATACATGAGTATGAAATGTTCAAGATGAATCCCACAAAAAACATATCTCAGCTTCAAACAAGATTCACTCACATAGTAAATCATCTTCTTGGTCTTGGAAAGATCTTTGATGTTGAAGAGTTGAATATCAAAATCTTAAAGTGTCTCACAAGACCATGGCAACCAAAGGTTACAACAATCAAAGAATCAAAAGATCTATCCAAAATGTCCATGGCTGCACTATTTGGTAAGCTTCTTGACTATGAACTTGAAATGTCACAGCTAACCAATGCTGAAGATGCAGAAAAGAAACACAAAAGCATAGCCTTGAAAGCTGCATCCTCAAAGGTGGAAAAGGTGGAAGACTTAAGTGAAGAAGATGAAGAAGACAACATGAACTTAATTGTCAAAAAATTCAGCAAATTCTTGAGAAGAAACAAGAATAGGAAGTTCACAAAGAACAAAAACAACACAACAAAAGGAATGACAACAACTTCACTTGCTTTGAATGTGGCAAACCTGGCCAAATTAAATCTGAATGTTCTATCTTTTTGAAAAAGCAACAAGGTGAAAACAAGATGAAGAAAGACGGAAAGCCCAAGAAAGCCTATATAGCTTGGGAAGATAATGAATCAACAACTTCTGAATCCTCAACTGAAAATGAAGAAGCAAATTTGTGTCTCACTTCCACAATTGATGAAGATGATGATGTATCAATTGCTGAAACTGAGGTAAGTTCTGAACTTGATCAAGTTATTGATGCTTTTCAAGAAATGCATGAAGAGGCCCAAAAGCTTGCAAAATCCAATAATAGGCTAAAGGGAGATCTTAGATGGCATGTCACAAAAATTATTGAATTACAAGCTAAAATTTGTAAACTGAAAGAAGAAAATGAAAAACTTGTTTCAAGTTACAAATTGAATGGATGTGTATGTGCTTCTTCTTCATCTAGTGTTGACAAATACAATGATTTGCAAAAATAGTTTGATGATTTCAAGAAAAGTCATGGTGAAAAACATATGATAGTA
>CM023954.1:28506772-28577085 GCA_013407115.1 Glycine latifolia
TAATCTAAAATAAACCAAAACACGAGAGGGTAAAGAGAGGCGTTACATGTATGGCTTTGTGTTTACACTCAAACACCACATGTAAATAGCACATCCAAGTATTGACAAGACTCTAGTTAATTCAACTTGAAATACACATGCATCAAAAGATCAATAGGACTTTATAGGCTTGTAATGAATGGCTTAGGTAAAGGTGGATAAGAAAAGGATATTTAGGCTAAAACTTAAGAGAAAAGAGGGGCAATGGGGAGCAAGTCAACAAGTTAAAAGAGGGGTAGAAACAAAGAATTGAGATTTAAAGGAATTTACAAGGATGAAAATCAACCATAACAACTTTTATTTCATTTTTTTTTCTTTGCATTTCTTTTTCCTTGTTTATGCATTTTTTTTCTTTGAACGTTTGCTTTGTAAGCTATTTCTCTTCTTTTCTTTTCTTTTCTATTCTTTTCTCATCATCATTTTTTTTCAAATCAAAACAAAAGCAAATAAAAATACCCCACACTTGTTTGAAACCCACTCCCAAAACAATTCCAAAGCCCCTTTCCTCCCTAAAGCTAGGATAACATGGTTTTCCATTTTTTTGTAGTTTGCAATGGGTTATATAAGAAAGAAAAGGCTAAAGGCTCAAAAAGGGTAACAATGGATATCAACACAAGGATAGGTTTATTTGGCTAGTGGCTAAAAGAACGAAGGCCTAAATCATCTCAATCAAAGCATGTGCAACAAGGAATGTCAAAAGAAGCAAGGCAAAACATAGAGTAATCTAGCACAAGGGTGAATTCACACATGAAAGAACATATCCACAAAAGTTCAAAAACTCACAAGGCATAATTCTATCACACATGATTCATCTTAAATTCTATTCCTCAATCCTACTTATCACTTCAACAATTGCAACAATGATTCACATCAAGCATGAAACCTCTCAATCCAACCAAATTTTTAACATTTCTCACAATTTATGCAAGTTAGAAATTCTATGAAAAACATGAAAAAGTGCCTAAATTCAATAAAAATAGCAACAAAACAAACAACAACATAAACAGACAGAAAACAGAAATATACAGACTCAAAAACTAAAACAGATAGATAAACGGAAAACAAAATGTATAACAGAAACGTGAGTAGAAAACAGAAAACAGACAATAACCAGAAAACAGATTTTTGAAATCCTTCACCCCCCACTTGAAATGCACATTGTCCTCAATGTAAGCATGAAAAGAAATGCAAACAAAGAGACAACAAATAAAAGAAGGGAAAAGGAAACTCCCGGAATGTCATTCAAGATGCTTCATCACACAAAATTGGCAAGACCAAAGAGATGTCCACCACAAGCTCCTCCTCCACTTGACGACTCTCATGAAATACTTTGAGTTGGTGACCATTGACCTTGAAGACTTTGCCGGTAACTTCATTTTTAATTTCAACTGCACCATGGGGAAAAACATTAGTAATAAGAAAAGGTCCATCCCATCTAGATCGAAGTTTACCGGAAATAAGCTTAAGGCAAGAGTTAAACAATAATACTTTTTGGCCACTATGGAACTCCTTTCTAAGAATCCTAGAGTCATGGAATTTCTTCACTTTCTCTTTATAAATCTTGGAGTTCTCATAGGCTTCTAAACGAATTTCCTCAAGCTCTTGCAACTAAAGCTTCCTCTGCATACCCACTTCATCAAATGCCATGTTGCAATTCTTCACCGCCCAAGAAGCACGATGCTCAATCTCCACTAGAAGGTGGCATGCCTTACCAAAAACCACCCTATAGGGAGACATCCCTAAAGGTGTTCGGTAAGCGGTCCTGTGAGCCCATAAAGCATCCTCAAGCAGCTTGCTCCAATCCTTCCTATTTGGTTGCACCACCTTCTGTAACACTTGCTTGATCTCTCTATTAAACACCTCTGCTTGCCCATTAGTTTGGAGATGATAAGCTGTAGCAACTCTATGCACAACCCCATACTTCTGAAGCAATAATGCCAATGATCGGTTACAGAAATGGCTCCCCTGGTCACTGATGATGGCTCTAGGCACACCAAACCAGTAGAAAATGTTGGATCTCACAAAATCTACAACAACTTTAGAATCATTAGTTCTGGTGGCCTTAGCCTCAACCTATCTAGAAACATAATCAACAACAAGCAAAATATATGAAAAACCATGAGAAACAGGAAATGGACCCATAAAATCAATACCCCAAACATCAAAAATCTCACAAAAAATAATGGGTTGCTGAGGCATCTTATGTGTATGTGTAATAGTTCCTCCTGCTCTCTGACACTGCTCACAAGTGGTGGTAAAGTGATGAGCATCTCTAAAAAGGGTGGGCCAAAAGAACCCACAGTCTAATACCCTCCTAGCGGTCCTCTGAGGACCAAAATGACCTCCGGTAGGTGTGCCATGACAAAACTGAAGAATAGACTGAATCTCATGATCAGGCACACACCTTCTGATCACTTGGTCACTACCAAATTTCCACAAATAAGGATCATCCCAAACATAATATTTACCATCACTCTTAAGTTTATATATTTGGGACCTAGATGCATGAGGTGGAACAACAGATGCAACAATGAAATTAACAATGTCAGCAAACCAAGGTGTGACATGTGATGAATGCAAATGCATCAAATGCTCATCAGGGAAATTATCATGAATGGGAAAAGACTCAAGAGGTCCTTCAATCCTACTCAAGTGATCAGCAACCAAGTTTTCTGCACCACTTCTGTCCTTAATCTCGAGGTCAAACTCCTGAAGAAGAAGCATTCACCTGATCAATCTGGGTTTAGCATCAGGCTTCTTCAACAGATACTTCAAAGCTGCATGGTCAGTAAAGACAGTGATATGGGAGCAAAGCAAATAAGATCGAAATTTATCTAAAGCAAAAACAATAGCTAAAAGCTCATTCTCAGTGGTGGTGCAGTTAACTTGGGCTGCATCTAAAGTGCGTGAAGCATAAGCAATGACATGGGAGAGTTTACCAACTCTCTGTGACAACACAGCCCCAAGTGCATAATTAGAGGCGTCGCACATCAGCTCAAAAGGAAGCTCCCAATCTGGTGGCTGCATGATGGGATAGGTAGTCAGCTTCTTCCTCAATCCCTTAAATGCCTCTTTGCAAGGCTGGTCAAATGTAAAGTTTACGTCCTTTTGGAGAAGCTTGGACAATGGTAATGCAATCTTACTAAAATCCTGAATGAATCTCCTATAAAAACCTGCATGTCCAAGAAAAGAACGTACTTCTCGCACAGAAGCGGGGTAAGGCAAAGAAGTAATCACATCAATTTTGGCCTTATCGACCTCAAGACCTCTACTAGAGACCAAATGCCCTAAGACTATACCCTCATGCACCATAAAATGGCATTTCTCAAAGTTAAGAACAAGGTTAGTCTTAATATATCGGTCAAGCACTCTAGAGAGACTATCTAAACATGCATCAAAAGAGGAACCATAAACAGTGAAATCATCCATAAACACCTCCATGCAACTCTCTAATAAATCAGAAAAGATGCTTACCATGCACCTTTGGAAGGTGCCAGGTGCGTTGCATAGGCCAAAAGGCATCCGGGTGTAAGCAAATGTGCCAAATGGACAGGTGAATGTGGTCTTGTGTTGATCCTCTGGTGCAATATGAATCTGCATGTAACCAGAAAAACCATCCAAAAAGCAATAATGTGATTTACCTGCCAACCTCTCTAAAACTTGATCAATGAAGGGCAGAGGGAAATGGTCCTTGCGAGTGGTCTGGTTGAGTCTCCTGTAATCAATGCAAACTCGCCAATTGTTGGCCACTCTAGTCAGGATCAGCTCATTATCTTGATTCTTCACAACTGTGAGACCCGACTTCTTAGGAACCACTTGGACAGGTGAAACCCAAGTGCTATCTGAGATGGGATAGATGATCCCTGCAACTAGTAGCTTCATCACTTCCTTCTTCACCACATCAAGGATAGTGGGATTCAGCCTCCTCTGTGGTTGCCTCACTGGCCTAGAATCATCCTCCAAAAGTATTTGATGCATGCATATAAAAGGATTAATGCCAGGAAGGTCAGCAAGAGTCCATCCAATGGCCTTTTTATGGCCTCTTAAAACATGCAACAACTTCTCTTCATGCTCAAGTGACAGACTACTAGATATGATGACTGGAAGCTTCTGAGCATCATCTAAATATGCATATTTGAGGTGTTCAGGTAATGACTTCAGCTCCACGGAAGGTGGCTGAATGGTGGAAGTCAAGGAAAGACTGGGGTCTGAGGGAAGCGGGATAGTAGGCTCAGAACCTGTATCTGTACCTGCAACACAATCAGTGTGAAGTGCGGAGGAAATCTCCGCACAAATACTACATGCAACAGCAGAATCATCACAGGTACAATTACAAGAACCAAGATCAAAATCAGAAAAATCAGAAGAATCAGAAAAATCAGAAAGTAAATCAGAAATATCTACACTATCTACTGCAGCATCAATGATATCAAGAAGAAAAACAGAATGCTCCTCTACAGGATGTCTCATGGCCTCAAAAATGTTAAACTGGACAATGTCATCACCAAATTCCATAGAAAGAGTTCCTGCATGCACATCAATTTTAGTCCTAGCTGTCATCAATAATGGTCTTCCTAAGATTAATGTGGAACCATGACTAGAAGAAGACTCATTCTCCATGTCCAAAATATAAAAGTTTGCAGGAAAAATCAAATTATTAACTCGTACCAACACATCTTCAATAAGTCCAAGTGGAAGCGCAACACTCCTGTTGGCCAAGTGAATGACAACACCAGTGGGTTTCAACTCACCCAGGTGTAGTGATCTGTAAACTGATGTGGGCATGACATTAATGGAGGCTCTAAGATCACACATGGCATCTGCAAAAGTAATACCTCCAATGGTGCATGGAACAGCGAAAGTCCCAGGATCCTTGCACTTTTGTGGCAAGGTAGATAGTGGCATGGAATCAATAGTCTTACCTAGTATGAGTACAGATAGATTCCTGCCCATCTTCACTTGCTCATCTCCCTTCAGCTTCCTCTTATGAGTACACAAATCCTTCAAAAACTTTGCATATTTTGGAATCTGTTTGATGGCATCCAATAGGGGAATGTTGATTTCAACCCTCCTGAAAATATCAAGTAAATCAGAATCAAATTCCACTTTCTTTGCAGAAATGGATCTAGAAGGAAAAGGTAGAGGAATTAGAGGAGTAGGCTACTTTGGTGCAAAATCTGATTTAGCACCAACAACTGTTGACTCTGAAAGCTCCTTGCCACTCCTTAAGGTAATGGCATTCACACTCTTTGGATTAATCACTGGTTGTGCTGGAATGCTGCCAGAACCTTGCTGCTGCATCTGGTTGACAGTTGTAGCTAACTGTCCAATCTGAGTCTGGAGGTCTTGGATGGTGGCACTGACATTCTGTTGAAACTGAAGGTTGGTGGTGGCCATCTGCTTCATCAAATCCTCCAAAGAAGGTCCAGAACTGGGCTGCACAGGTTGTGCAGGTGGTGTAGGTGCAGGTTGCTGGAACTGTGACTGTTGTCTGAATGGGGGAGGTTGGTATTTGGTGGTGGCAGGCTGGAAGTGCTGCTGAGGAGGTCTAAAGGGCTGCTGCTGTTGTGGTGGACTAGGACCATACCTCAAATTCGGATGATCTCTTCAACCAGGATTGTAAGTGCTGGAGTAAGGATTATACTGTTGTTGAGGTCTAAATGGTTGTCCAGGTTGCATGGCAGAAACTTCAGCCGCTTGTTCTGTCTCTTGGAGAGTGGGCCATGCATCTGTTGGATGATCAGGTGCACAGCAGATACCACAAAGTCGTGGTTGGTTGGCTGCCATCACATTCTGTTGTTGACCAATAACAAGCTGCCTCACAAGGGATGTCAACTCTGTCAATTTGTTCTCCAACCTCTGGTTATCAGCAACCATAGAAATAGAAACTTCATTTGCAGCCTTGGATGGAGCAATACCGATTCGAGTACCAAATTGTTGATAATTGGCTGCCATGTTAGAAATCAATTGCCTTGCAACAATAGGGGTTTTGTCCATCAAAGCGCCTCCACTAGCTGCATCTATCATACTCCTGTCCATCAACATCAAAACTTCATAAAAATATTGAATTAATAATTGCTCACTGATTTGATGGTGAGGGCATGTAGCACACAGCTTGTTGAATCTCTCTCAGTACTCATACAATGTCTCCCTAGCTAGTTGTTTTATACCACAAATCTCCTTCCGGATGGATGCTTTTCTGGATGCTGGAAAGAATTTCTCCAGAAATCTTCTCTTCATATCCGTCCAAGTGTTGATAGGATCTGGTTGAAGGTACAACCAGTCCTTGGCTACACCATCCAGTGAAAAAAGGAAATGCCTTCATCTTGACATAATCTTCATGAATGTCATGTGGTCGCATGGTGGAACACACTACATGAAACTCCTTAAGATGCTTGTGTGGCTCTTCACCTGCAAGACCATGAAGCTTGGGAAGCAAATGGATCAGTCCAGATTTTAGCTCATAACTGACCTCAGTCTCAGGGTATTGAATACACCAAGGTTGGTAAACAACATCAGGTGTAGCCAATTCCTTAAGAGTTAGGTTGTTATCAGCCATTGTATCAAGATGTACAGAAGTAGAAGGATTAGAAGTAAATTCAGAATCAAATTCAGAAGATATTATGCTACTATCTAAAACTACACTATCAAAGTCATCTAAACTAATATTATGTCTGTTTAATCTGTGAAATGTCCTATCTATCTCAGGATCATATGCATGTAATTCACTTGATGTGGACCTAGTAATACACAATTCAGCTCATAAGGAACAATAAACACAGACAAAACAGCAATGTCAGCCAGCTACTCTACTAAGACACTATTCACTATATGTGCTGAAATGAAATAGAAATTGGAAAACTGCCCTAAACAATTTTTAAAAATTCTAGAAAAATAACAGCGAAAGTCTAAAAATCATGATTGATTTTTGTGATTTTTTTGGTGATTTTTAAAAATCATGAAAATAGAAAATTGCCTCAAAAGTGGTCTAAATGAAGGAATTTGGCGATTTGGACCCCTCCTGACTGTGTTCATCCTTCATAGGTTACCATGATGTATTAATTTTCTCCACATTCTGGAAAAATTTCAGCCCATTCCGAGATCGTTTGCTGTGAAATAACCAGAATGCCCCTACGACAATTGTAAAAACAGTGTTAAAACTCCTACGTAGAGGTCGAATTTGCCAATTTTAACCCAGACCCAACCCCTTAAGGGGTTGCTTTTGTTTAAAATGGGGGATAAACCTTGGGAAACAAATCGCAAGCAAAACTGCATAGGTCGGAAAAAATTCTGGACAGCAAAATGACACTACAAAACAACTACACTACACAATTTCTCATCCTACTACTACTCTGCTTTTGCTCTGTTTTTACTCTATTTTTCTCTGTATTTTGACAGCAAACATGAAACTACATCATCCACACTTCATAATGAACAAGAATAATCATGCAATTATGTGATAAAGTGCGGTTGTGCAACAAAATGTAAATATGCAGTGAATGTAACCTTTTGTTTCTTTTATATGTATTACTACTACTATGCAGTAAATATGCAGCAAAATGTAAATATATTACAATGAATTAAAGCTAGCACACAATAAACCGTGTCCCCGGCAACGGCGCCAGTTTTGATAAGCGTTTGTCGTGTGGCTTCAAAACAATTTAACTAAGCTAATTCTGCAGCACAGGGTTAACCTAGGTCGACTCAGAGACACGATCAATATGGTTCTAGCTTCAAATCATTGGTAATAATAAGGGGGAATTTTGTCAAACAGTTGGTATGCGCAAAGTAAAACATGCAAGAACACAAACTAAAATTAAAGAACAATGCAGAAATTAACAAGGTTATCAAGGAGTAAAGTAAAACAGATTAGAAAGCATCAATCCAATTCACCAACCCAAGCTATTCGAATCATCATCATTCTCATAAGTTGATTCTATCATGAACCTTTATTCAATCTCAATAGAAGCAGTTCAATCGATTTTACTCCTAAATTAATTGAAACCACAAACCCTAATTGAAATATCATCCAATTAATCTGCGATTTATATTTGAAATTAGGCAATGAATCCATAACCTAATCCGCTTTCAATTCTAAATGCATTCATAATCATGAAAATAGAATAGCAATTGAAGAAGAAAGTAAACATTCAGACAGAATTCGAAATACTAAACCAGAACTCAAATTCTCCTCTTGCTTGGATTGGATCCTTGGATTGAGTGATTATTTAGCCTTCCATGATGATCACCAAGGAAAGCCCCATGAAGTAAGTGCAGAAAAATGGAAGAATAGCAAAATGGAAATGAAGAAGATGAAGAACAATGAAGAACAAATGAGAGAAAATGAAGAACAAGCTTTTGATTCTAAAAACTAAAGAAAAGAAATAATAAACTTGTTTGTGCAAAATGTAAAAAGTGCTGTCCAAGTTTCACTAAAGTCACTAATATGTAGTGACAAGGTCTGGAGTTTAAAATGGGCCATAAACAAACCCAACAATTCTAGTTATTTGCTATTTACAACCATAAAATCAAATTCGCAGCCCAAAATTGTAAGTGCAGAGGTTCCAATTTCGAAGGTTAAAATGACCCTCCAAATGACAGAATTGGCCTCGGGTTATTTCTAGTAAACTTGTAGATATTTTTGTTATCTTTCCAGGGACTCCTAGAATGCTCCATTTGGAGTTCCGTAGAGCTCTGTAGGCCCTGCACAAGTCAGATACATAAAGTGAGCAAAAATCCGAAAATGCGCAACAAATAGCAATTAAGTCCACTTACTAGCCTAAGACAAAAACTGAATTAGAATAGGAAAATAAAGTCCAAGAGAAGTAAAATAAGCTAAGAATGATATAAAAAATATTTAACTAAAGGCACTCCATCACTCATTCCTTTTTCTATCAATGCTTATCATGATAATGTTCTTTGTGATATTGTTCCAATGGAGGCTGGTCATATCCTTCTTGGTAGACCATGGCAATATGATAGAAAAGTGATACACAATGGCATGGAGAACACTTTTGAGTTTGAGCACCTAGGCAAGAAAATTATTTTGAGGCCTTTGACTCCTAGACAAGTGTGTGAGGATCAAATAAAGATGAAAGAAAGGAGAATTGAGGAGTTGAAAAAAAATACTGCACCTAAAAAAGAGAATAAAAGTGAGCTTCCAAAGAGAAAAACTAGTGAGAAGAAAAGAAAAGTGGAAGAAAATGAGAGCAAAAAAAATCATAAGATTAAAGAGAGTTTTTTCTTGAGAGGAAAAGATGTCAAGAGAGTGTTATTATCAAGACAACCTCTTTATTATATGCTTCCTAACTCTCTTTGTTTACATGTTGAAAAGGAAGGAGAAAAAGGGCCCAAAGCTATGCAACCTCTTTTTGATGAAGTTGTTTTCAAACCATGGAAGGATAAGTTGTATCATGCACCTATTTTTGCATGGCCCAATTTTAATGCTTCTTTTGAATTGAAATGTGATGCATCTAATATAGGCATGGGAGGGGTTTTAATTCAAGATAAACATCCTATTGCTTATTTTAGTGAGAAATTGAAGGGTGCATGTTTGAACTATTCCACTTATGACAAAGAATTGTATGCACTTGTTAGAGTCTTGCAAACTTGGCAACATTATCTTTTACCTAAGGAATTTGTGATACATAGTGATCATGAATCCCTTAAATATTTGAAAGGTCAAGGAAAACTTGACAAAAGACATGATAAGTGGGTTGAGTTCATTGAGCAATTTCCTTATGTAATTAAACACAAGCAAGGAAAGTTGAATGTGGTGGCGGATGCCTTATCAAAAAGGCATTGTTTGATTTCTATGCTTGAAATTAAATTGCTTGGTTTTAATCACATAAAGGAATTGTATGCAAGTGATCATGACTTCTCTAGTATTTTTGCTTTGTGTAAAAAAGGGGCTCATCAAGGATATTTTAGACATGATGGTTTCTTGTTCAAGGACAAGAGATTGTGTGTTCCTAAAAGCTCTTTGAGAGGACTTTTCATTAGAGAAGCTCATAAGAATAATTTCATGGGGCACTTTGGTGTAGGTAAAACTTTGGCTACTTTACATAAACAATTCTTTTGGCCAAAAATGAGGCACAATTTGCATAAGCTTGTATCTCAATATATTACTTGTCATAAAGCTAAATCTAGAAAAATGCCTCATGGTTTATATACATCTTTGTCTATTCCTAACTCCCCTTGGGTTGACATTTCTAAGGATTATGTGCTTGGTCTTCCAAGATCCAAGAGGGGAAAGGATTCTAACTTTGTTGTTGTTGATAGATTCTCAAAGAAAGCCTACTTCATTCCTTGTCACAAGAGTGATGATGCTTGTAAGGTAGCCAATCTTTTCTTCAAGGAAGTGGTGAAACTTCCTCCATGGAAGCAAAAGAGATATAAGCACAAGTGGAAGGATGTTGAGTTGCCAAGTGAGTATGCTGTGAGTACTATCAATGTTTATGATCTTTCTTTGTATGATATAGATACAAATGAGGAGGCAAACTTGAGGACAAGTTCTTCCCAAGAAGGAGGGTATGATGGAGGTCCAGGACAAGCCAAAGGTCTAGAAGGGGGAGCTTGAAGCACTTCCTTTGGTGAGCTTCAAAGGATCAATGACAAGAGCTAGGACTCAAGCACTTCAAGACCATATTCAAGCCAACTTGGGCAGGCATGAAGTTGCACACCATATCAAGGATGACAAGAGCTGGATTTTGATGTCTCAAATCCAAATTAATTCAATAAATTCCAACACTTGTTAGAAGAAATTCAATAAAACAATTGTAAATAGGTTGCTACTACTTTAATCGATTATTTTGGACTTGTAATCGATTATAGTGTTTTTAGTTGCAATCAGGAATATGCCCTCAATGCTTTAATCGATTATTTCGGCCAAATAATCAATTACAAGAATGTCAGTTGAAATCAGGAATCAGGGCCTTACTTCTTTAATCAATTAAATGGCTACTGTAATCGATTATTTCAGTTACTGACTGATTTAATCGATTACAATAGCGAATTAATCGATTATACCAGTCTGAGATGGCAACTGCACATTTTTTTGGGAAGCCAAAGGTCACTTAGGTAAAGCTTGTCTTACAAGCTACGTTTGGTATTTATTTTAGTGTCATTTAGTTGTAATTTCGTGGCCTATATAAAGGTGCGAAAACTGAATGTAACTATCTTTGGATGATTAATACAATTTCTGAATTGTGGTGAGAGTTTTTTCTCTTGTTCTTAGTCAAGAACTTCTTGTTTCTTATCAATGGCCTTCCAGGTATTGTGGTGATTCTTGCAAGACTTATTGGAATTCCTATTCCATGGTGTCATTTCCAATTCATTCCTATTCTTCTTCCACAATCCATTTCTGAAATTAGAAAACATAAACAGCCTCACTCCAGAGAAGAGTTGAATGCTCTGTTTTGCAGTTCAATTGAAGATTGACTTCCATTGCAAGGAAGATCAGGGAAAAAGGTGTTAAGACTTAGGTCAATAGCACATCATCTATACTTGTTCACCCCTCAAAAGAGAAGCTACATCCAATGTCTTCTAATCAAAACTGATTAGAGTTCTACTAAATCAAATCTGTTATTTACAAGTTATTATCTTTATCAACCCTAGATAAAGAATCAGAATTCTAACACCCTATTAGAAATCAAATCACAAAGAACCTAAGAACCCTACTTCGTTCTTTACCCCTAGAAAACACTACTCTAGAAAGTTTGAAAGAAAACTATTTGATCTTAGCCTTATGAGAAAGTACAAGATACAAAACAAATCATTAATAAAATTCAAGAGAGATACAACCTGTGATCCTCAGTGGATGAATGAATAAATGACCGTTACCAATCAATTCTAGATTGCATGAATGCTAAAGCACATAAACACCTCTCTTGAGGTTCTTTTGAAGACCTTGTCTTAACACATCATCATTAATGAAGCATGTAATCTTTTGATCTCAAACAAGAAATGTATCACTCAAAAAATCTGTTTCTTAAACCTTTGAAAGCTTAGAAAGTATTGGGTAATTCGTAAACTCAGATTGTATCAATCCTTCCAAAAGCACAGACCCAATAGCTTTAAATAGAAAACAGATTAAACAGAACGTAATCGATTAATACGTAAATGTAATCGATTATTTTACATAATGTAATCGATTAATATACTAGGTAATCGATTAAAATGTTCTTGAGACAATTTGGAAAACTTTCATGAACAATGTAATCAATTAAACTATGATGTAATCAATTAAACCAGTCTGTCTCAGTTATGTAACAAGCCTTTGTAATCGATTACAGATGAGTGGTAAGCGATTAAGACAGTCATACTCAATTTTAGAATAAGCCTAGGTAATTGATTATAGTTGAGTGGTAATCGATTAAGGCAGTCATTCATGTTTTTTGGAAAAAAAAGGCTATGTAATCGATTAAACTTTCCTTGTAATCGATTAAAGTGTTCTTCATGGCTTTTCTAGAACTAACACAAGCTGGTAATCGATTAAGGCAGTGCACAGTCTGATTTTTCAAAAACATAAGCCATGATAAATTTCTTTCCAATTGCAAACATGAAACCTTATATTCTTTTCTTAAAACATGCATGCATGTATTTAAATGTACTTATGCAATGCAAGTATCACAAGGCAAGCTTCTTGAACAACTAGACAAATTACAAATGCCTTCAATTTGATTGGCATGTAAAAAGCTAAAACTCTAAAGCAACATCTTCATCATTTTTGTCTTTGAACATGCCAAATATCAATTGAACATTTGTTGTTTGTCTCTTTAAGTGCATGAAAGAGATGAATGATAGGAAATCTTATCCTGAAATTTACTCAACCTTTTGCCAATATCAAGTGTTAAGTATCCTTGCATAAACATGGTTAATATCTTTAATTGCTCCCCCTCTTTTAGGTAATATTTCACAGAATTCAGAAAAATAGATTCAGAGCAATATAAGATTCAATTTTATCAAGCACAACACATGTTCATATAGCACATGTTCATGTTCAATTATTTATCCCCCTATTTGGCTTATCAAAGGCAAAAAAAAACATTGTAAGATTAACATAAGCAAAGAAGGAAGAAACGGAAATTGAAACTGAACTTTTTGTTAAAAGAAAACTGAAGTACACATGCTAAAATTAAAAAATAGAATTGAAAAATAAAACATTAAGCACAATATGAAAGAGACTTGTAAACAGAAAGCAAACACAAACACAAATTCAAACATCCTAATCTAGGGCTCATCAAACCCATGTAGAACCATCTTAGACTCTATGTTTTCCAGCCTAGATTGAATTTCTTCTAAGGATGAGTTGGTCTCAACCCTATGCTCATGATGTAGGGATAACAAAGCATCCATCTTTTTAATCATTACCGATTCAAAGGGGCTGTAAGGCTGTTGTGCAGGGCCTTCTTTAGGCTCTTCTTCTTCTTCATCTCCTTCTTCAACACCTTCAGTTTGAGGTTGCTGAACAGCCATATGCCATCCTTAAGGAGTCTTCACCAGACCAAGCTTGTTCAAATGCTTTGTTTTGATGAGATTGGTGATGTCATTTGTGTTGTCTACTATCTCAGTTGAGACATCAATCTTGAAATAATCAATAAACATAGCGATTAACACAGCATATGGAAAGTTATAATTGATTAACCTAGAGGCTTTTAGCATGGTTTAAACAAACACAAGCACCCAATTGATTGAGTTGATGTTTTCATGGAATACACCAACTATAAGTCATCATCAGTGACTTGGGCATGGTTGGTTGACCTTGGAGTCAGGATATATGTGATTATGTAATGAAGAAGCCTGTCTTCACCTGTCATAGAACCAGTGCCAAGCCTGAACTTCAAGCAAGGCAGGGAATTGAAACCCCTCATTGATGAACCAGTCAAGGTCCAAATACTTGGGAGGCATGACCAGTTTTGTAGCATTGAACTGTAGGTAGTTCATTCTGTCTTTTTCTTCTGGGAACGAAAAATTGAGTCTGTTCCCAACAGGATTTGAGGATTCCCCAGCTTTTCTTTTGCCAGTTTTGGCTTTCTTTGAGGTAGACATGACAATAGGAATGGGAAGAGTTTGGGCTTGAGAGAGAGAAGAAGAAAGCTCAGAAATTTCAATAAGCTTAGAGTAGAGACAAGGAATTCAGGTGTGAATTTCTCTTTTGTGAAAAGCTATATTTATAGGAGTTTTTAGGGTTCAAATTTGAATTTTAAATTTGTGTAACAGCTATTTCGTGTACCTAGAAGATTAAATGCTCAGTTGCAAATTTTAATTTTGAATTTATGATAAGATATAGAAGTTTAGATTTCCAAGAAATCTGTAGAAGTTGCATAAACACCATATGTAATCGATTACGAGACTCAGTAATTGATTAATTCATAGCCAAACAAAGACTCTGCTACATGGTGTAATCGATTAAATCGATGTGTAATCGATTACTCCAGTAAGAATTCAAAACAGAGTGAACACACTGTAATCGATTACCATAGTGTGTAATCGATTACTCCAGTGAGGTTTTGATTCATAATAAGCTTCTAAAGACATGTAATCGATTAATTCGATCATGTAATTGATTACTCTAGAGTTTTCAAAACAATTGGATTCAGTTTAGACAAACAATAATCGATTATTTCGACTAAGTATTCAATTACATATGCAAAAAATTATTTTTAAAGAGCATTCAATCATCAAATAATCGGTTATTCCGATATGTAATCAACTATCACAGTCAATTATGTAGAAACTACAATGTTTATGCAGCAAAATGCTTATCTTTTATGCATCATTGATATATGGTCATTTATTTAGTGAATCATCAAATAGAAAGGAAATTACAATGACATGCTAACATATGATGGATTCATCAAGTATGCCTAGCATGTTTTTAAGTGCATAAAACCTATCTCTTGCCAAAGGTTTTGTAAATATGTCAGCTAATTGATTTAGAGTATCTACAAACTCAATTGTACAATTTCCCTTTTGGATATGATCCCTGAGGAAATGATGTCTTATCTCAATATGTTTGGTCCTTGAATGCATGATTGGATTCTTGGATATGTTGATGGCACTTGTATTGTCACAAAGCAGGGGTATCTCCTTTAGCTCAACACCAAAATCTTAGAGTTGTTGCTTCAACCAAAGGCTTTGTGCACAACAGCTTCCAACAGAGATATACTCAGTTTCAGTAGTTGATAAAGCAACACAAGATTGCTTTTTGCAGTTCCAAGAGATTAGTGAGCTTCCTAACAAGTGGCATGTTCCACTAGTGCTCTTCCTATCCAATTTGCACCCTGCAAAGTCAGAATCGGAATATCCAATTAAGTTGAGAGATGCACTTTTAGGATACCAAAGTCCAACTCTTGGTGTAGACTTAAGATATTTTAGGATCCTTTTCACTGTAGTAAGGTGAGACTCTTTGGGATTTGCTTGGTATCTAGCACACAAGCATACACTTAACATAATGCCAGGTCTACTTGCAGTTAAGTATAACAAAGATCTAATCATTCCTCTGTATTTTGACTCATTAACACTTTGTCCTTTGTCATCTGAATCAAGATAGGCTGATGTAGTCATTGGAGTTGCAGCATCCTTGCTCTTCTCCATTTCAAACTTCTTGATCATTTCTAGGCAATACTTGTTTGACTAATAAATGTCTCATTCTTCATTTGCCTTAACTTGTAGTCCTAAAAAGAATGTGAGCTCTCCCATCATTGACATCTCAAATTCACTCTGCATTGAGACAGAAAATTTCTCTGCACATAGATTGATTAGTTGAACCAAATAAAATCTCAAATGTCATTGCCTCTTTTCTTGATGAACAAGGATTTGTCTACTTGTCCTCTTATGAAAGATTGGTCAAGCAAAAATTTGCCCAATCTCTCATACCAAGACCTTGGTGCTTGTTTCAAACCATAAAGAGCTTTTCTTAATTTGAAAACATGGTTTGGATGTTTGTAATCAATAAATCTAGGAGGCTGATCAACATATATCTCCTCCTCAATGTAACCATTTAAAAAGCCACTTTTAACATCCATTTGAAACAATTTAAAATCCATCAAACACGTATATGCAAGCAACAACCTGATGGCCTCTAACCTAGCAACTGGAGCATAGGTTTCATCATAGTCTATGCCTTCTTCTTGGTTGTATCCTTTTACAGCCAATTTGGCATTGTTCCTTACTATGATGCCACTTTCATCAAGTTTGTTTCGAAAAACCCACTTGGTGCCAATAGGTTTGGGAGAAGAGGGTCTAGGAACTAATTCACAAACTTCATTTCTCTTAAATTGATTCAATTCATCATGCATGGCCATAATCCAATGTTCATCAAGGAAAGCTTGGTCAATGCTCTTTGGTTTAATCTGTGAAACAAAAGTCATAGTAAAACAAAGATTTCTTAAAAAGGATCTAGTAGAAACTCCCTTGGAAACTTCCCCAATTATTTTGTCAAGGGAAAGGTCTTTAGTTGTTCTCCAATCCTTGAGCTTTTGTAATGGTGTTGACTGTTCCAATTCATCATATGGTTCTTCCTTTTCCTTTTCATTTATATCCTTGATTTGCATGTATTCTTCCATTGGTCCTGCATCAATATCACACTCTTTTTCCTCCTTGGAAGAGTTAGACTCATCAAATATACCATGGATAGATTCCTCAACACACAATGTTATTTTGTTAAAGATTCTATAAGCTTTACTTTGCAAAGAGTAACCAAGAAAAATACCTTCATAAGCTTTAGCATCCAATTTTCCAAGAGAATATTTCTCATTTTTTAAAACAAAACACTTGCAGCCAAATGTTCTTAAGTGAGATATGTTTGGCTTTCTACCTTTGTATAGTTCATAAGGTGTTTTTCTTAAAATAGGCCTTATGAGTAATCTATTCAAAGTGTAGCAAACCGTACTCACTGAATTAGCCCAAAAATGTTTAGGCAAATTTGTTTCATTAAGAAGGGTTTTTGCTCATTCTTCAAGGGATCTGTTTTTTCTCTCCACAACACCATTTTGTTGGGGTGTTCTTAGAGCTGAAAATTGTGGTTAATTTCATTTTCTTCACAAAACTTTTCAAAATACTCATTTTGGAATTCACCACCATGATCACTTTTTATTGAAACAATGTTGCATGTTTTTTCATTTTGAATGATCTTGGCTAATTTTCTAAATGTTGTGAATGCATCACTCTTGGATCTTATGAACAAAGTCCATGTGTATCTTGAGTAATCATCTACAATAACAAGCCCATAGAAATTACCCTAAAAGCTTATAGTTCTAGAAGGACCAAATAAATCCATATGAAGCAATTCAAGGGGTCTAGAGGTAGAAATAACATTTTTACTTTGAAAAGAATTCTTTGATTGTTTCCCCTTATGACAAGCATCACATATTTTGTCCTTTTCAAATTTAAGCTTAGGTAAGCTTATGACTAGGTCCTTTCTAATAAGCTTGTTCATATGATGCATGTTTAAGTTGTAAGAAAGGGCCATGAAGCCCGAAGGCATGTGAGCAAAAAAAATTTTCAAGCGGAAACACACATACCACACAAGAATCATTCTTTAGGACATAGATGTTATCTTGTTTATATTCGTAACTTGATGATCAAGGATAGGCTTGAAGATACAAGCCTTCTAATGTTGATCCACACCACTTCTTGTCAAGACTCAAGAATACTTCTTGAAGACCATCAACAAACACCAAAGGAGGCAAGCTAGGCACACCAATGGAGAGGAAAAAGGTTAGGTTTCAAAGTGTTTTACTTATCTAAGAGACTCACCAATAGATGATATTGGTGGCTGAATTTTCTGTCAAAACTCACACAAGGGCACGTGAAAGTGGAGGAAGGTAGATAGGTTTTTTTTTCAAAAAAAACAATTAAAGAACTATGATCACAATAGCACACTTTATAGAAGAGTTTGAGTCAGATTTTTTTAACCAAAAAATCTGAATGAAGCATTCCACACGTGAAGAAAAGATAGAGTTGTTGTATTTCAAAAATTTCCAACAACCTCCTATCATATCCTCCTAAGACCAAGTCAATTTACTTGGGAATTATTTTGCCAAATAATAATTAAATATCAGCCGTATGTAAGCCCCATAATCAGCCTTCAAACTTCTTCCTAAAATCTAGGACATGATCATGATAAGATGCTAGTTGAGTTCAAATTCAAATCTAGCTCTTATCTTCTCCTTTTGATATGAAACTAACTACTATAGTCAATTCAAATATTTAAATTCAAAATTTAAATATTAGATAATTAATTTAACTATTTAAATTAATTAATAATGTCTTGGACTATCCAAGCCCATTAACTCCATTCATGCGCCCCTCTCTTTTTAAGATAGGTATCCAAACTCTTTCTTGGGCCAACAACCATTATTAGGCCCAAAACCTTTAATGCTATAATGTCATGACAATAAAGTGTTAGTGTGTGACCCATTAGGCCCAACATAGCTACTGACATAAATGAGTTTGGGCCCAACAAGGCCACTACCCATTTAATGACAACACAGAGCACTAGCAATGCTTTGTTGCCCCATAACTAGTTAGGTAAATGACAAGATCATCCTATTAAATCTATTTGGTTTCCGTATGTATTTCCTTTTGTCTTAGTTACCTTCCCATAAAACCTAAGGTAAGGAAACCTATCTGCCCTTGCGGTTTAGGGTAAGCTTTAATACGAAATAGGGAGTCTCCAATTTTACTGACTCTAAAGGCAAATCATCTCATGATTTCTTTTACTATGCATAGATTCCCGAGTCCCGTAAATGTCATCCCAATTTCTCCGATTTACAAATAACCTAATCTCTCACAGAGATTTGACGAATTCCTTCAGCTAGTCACCCTAGACTCGTGTTCTTTCAGGACATGCCCAAAGGTATACCTATGTGTCTCCATGTTTTAGGCAGACGAGGTATACAATCAAAGCATGTCTTCTAGAATACAGTCTAAGTGAAAACTTATGGTCTAAGGAAAGACACACTCAAATAATAAGAGACTACTTCTAATGATACTATCTGTGAGATTTCCTTATAGAGTCTCTTTGTGGGTCCGTTCAGTGCGAGCTATACCCTTATAGGTCCAGCCACAACTTTAGCTAAGACATCTCCATATCTGTAGCTCATGAGGTCTTTACCTTGTATCTGCGTACAAGTAGATAAGTCGTGCTAGTCTTATCCGAGATCACTGATCCCCATTCTCAGTGTCTCTAGACTAAGAACTTAAAATTTAGGAGTAGACATTTGGTATCCTTGAATCCTCATGATCGTGATCCCATCACTGATACTCAAGAGATACCTATTCTATTCAAAGGGTTTTATCTAGTTACTCATATATTAATAATGATATCGAGACAGAATATGAAACAAGATAAAGAGAGCTTATAATTTATTTATGACAATATTGAAAAGTACATGTATGTCCTAATCTAATGAAAAGATTGTCTCTAGGACATCCATATACTAACATCAGTGACTAGCTCTCCTATGCCATAACCATGTATCATTAATTTTACTTATTAGGCCGCTAGTGTTGTGTATAATGCATGCTGAATGGATAGAACATATATGTTACCGTTTCTCTTACCAACATGGATAAACTCACCATTTTGACCATCACATATTAAACAACAATTGTCATTGAAGGAGACCTTGAGTCCTTTGTCGCATAGTTGGCTTATCCTTAGGAGGTTGTGCTTCAGACCTTCCACATAAAGTACATTCTTTATCTTTGTTTTGAAGTTATCTCCTATATTTCCTTCTCCAATGATATTTCCTTTATTATTATCACCATAAGTGACATATCCTCCATCTTTGAGAGTCAAATTTGTGAGCATAGACATGTCACTTGTCATGTGCCTAAAGCAACCACTATCAAGATACCATAATGCTGATTTTGCTCTTAAACACACCTGCAAAAATCAAATTAAGTAACAAAGAAAGGTACCCATTGTGGGTTTGGTCCATAGGGGTTAGTTAGCTTCATTTTTCTCTTAGGCACCCAAATGCATTCATCATTAGGCACATAGTATCTCCTTACATAGCATTTTGATGCTCTTTCAAAATGAGTCAATTGATGATACTTAGTTTTTGAAATGCCTCTTTGATTTTTCTGTTTTGGTGGTACAAACTTTGTTTTTCCAAAAGGTTTTGATCCATGTTTGTAACCCAAACCAGAAGTATCTTCATCAAACCAGAAGTATCTTCATCATATTTTTGAACACTAAGCATTTGATTCAAACTACATTTTCCTTTATAGAGTTTTTTCAAAAGATCAACCAAGTAAGAATTTTCTAAAAGTAGAAGCATATATTTTTCACCTTGACTCTTCTTGTAATCATCAAATTCTTTTTGTAAAAGCTTGCATTTATCAACATTTGAAGATGATGAGGCACATACACATCCATTAGCTTTGTAACTTGAAACAAGCTTTTCATTTGCTTCTTTCAAATTGCAAAGCTCAGATTGCAATTCAGCAATTTTGGTAACATGCCATTTGAGATTACCTTTCAACCTATTATTGGTTTGTGCAAGTTTTTGGGCCTCTTCATGCATCTCATGGAAAGCATCAACAAAATTATCATATTCAAAATTTACCTCAGATTCAACACTTGAGAATTCTTCATCATCACTTATTGTGGATGTGAAACAAACATTTGCTTCTTCATTCTCACTTGTTGATTAGGAGGTTGTTGAATCATTGTCTTCCCATGCTATGTGTGCCTTCTTTGGCTTCCCTTCTTTCTTTGTCTTCCTTTCACCTTGTTGCTTCTTCAAAAAGATTGGACATTCAGATTTGATGTGGCCGGGTTTACCATATTCAAAGCAAGTGAAGTTGGAGGTATTGTTGTTGTTGTTGCTGCTGTCATTTTCCCTATTGAACTTTGACAGCTTTTTGTTCTTGTTTCTTCTCATGAACTTGCTGAATTTCTTCACTATTAGGTTCATATGTTCATCACTTTCATCTTCACTTGAGTCTTCTTCCTTTTCCACATGAGTTGATGCAGTTTTCAAGGCTATACTCTTGTGTTTCTTCTCTGCATCCTCTGCATGTATTACCTGTGACATTTCAAGTTCATACTCAATAAGCTTACCAAAAAGTGCAGCCATGGACATGTTGGATAGATCTTTGGATTCCTGGATTGCTATAACTTTTGGTTGCCATGGTCTTGTGAGACACTTCAATATTTTGATGTACAATTCTTCAGCATCAAAAATCTTCCCAAGACCAAGAAGATGGTTAACAATGTGAGTGAACCTTGTTTGTAGCTAAGAAATGTTTTTTGTATTGCTCATCTTGAACATTTCATATTCTTGAATCAAGGCATGCTTCCTTGATCTTCTTACTTCATGTGTTCCTTCATGAGTTACTTCCAACATCTCCCACATTTCCTTTGCGCTTTTACACCTAATAGTTTTAAAGAATTTGTCAGAAGAAAGAGCAGATTTAATCATGTTTTTATCTTTAAAATCATACTGTATAACTTTTTTTTCTGCATCCATCATCTCATGCCACTCCTTGGGAATTCTTTCATTATCAACAGTTTTTGTAGGGATCAAAGGACCTTTTTCAATTGCATTCCAAGCTCCGGGGTCGTTTAATTGAATAAAAATTTGTATACGATTTTTCCAAAAACTGAAATGCTCTCCTTCAAACATCGGAGGATGATTGAGGGAGGCACCCTCCTTGAAGGTTATCTGTGTGGTATTCATTTTCTTGAAAAGAATAGTGATCTTGATTAACTTTCAAGAACAGCTCTTGATACCAATTGAAAACAAGGATGAATACACACAATAAACCAAGAGGGGGGTGAATTGGTTAAAACTTCAGACTTTTAAAACTTTGTACAATACACAACAGAATTTAGATCGTATCACATAATTTGCTTGGTAAAAACTACAGTTTTAAATCAATCAAGACTTCACCCTTCACCTTACACAATTTCAGAAACTTTTTAGGTTGATCTTGAAATAGATAAACCACAAGACAAGTTAGATACAGATAACAAGATTCAAAAACAAGTTTAACACAAGATCTATACTTGTTTACCCCTTAAAAGAGAAGTTACATCCAGTGTCTTCTAATCAAAACCAGATTAGAGTTCTACTAAATCAAATCTGTTCTTTACAAGCTATTACAAGTGATTATCTTTATCAACCCTAGATAAAGAATAAGAATTCTAACACCTATTAGAAATCAAATCACAAAGAACCTAAGAACCCTACTCAGTTCTTTACCCCTAGAAAACACTACTCTAGAAAGTTTGAAAGAAAACTATTTGATCTTAGCCTTGCAAGAAAGTACAAGATACAAAACAAATAACTAATAAAGTTCAAGAGAGATACAACCTGTGTGATCCTCAGTGGATGAATGAATGAATGAATGTTACCAATCAATTCCAGATTGCATGAATGCTAAGGCACAGAATCAACTCTCTTGAAGTTCTTTTGAAGATCTTGTCTTAACACATCATCATTAATGAAGCATGTAATCTTTTGATCTCAAACAAGAAATGTATCACTCAGAAAATTTGTTTCTTGGACCTTTGAAAGCTTAGAAAGTATTGGGTAATTCATAAACTCAGATTGTATCAATCCTTCCAAAAGCACAGACCCAATAGCTTTAAATAGAAAACATATTTAACAGAACGTAATTGATTAATACATAAATGTAATCGATTATTTTACATAATGTAATCTATTAATATACCAGGTAATCGATTAAAATGTTCTTGAGACAATCTGGAAAACTTTCAGGAATAATGTAATCGATTAAACCGTGATGTAATCGATTAAACCAGTTTATCTCAGTTATGTAATAAGCCTTTGTAATCGATTACAGATGAGTTGTAAGTGATTAAGGCAGTCATGCTCAATTTTAGAATAAGCCTAGGCAATCGATTACAGTTGAGTGATAATCGATTAAGGTAGTCATTCATGTTTTTTTAAAAAAAGGCTATGTAATCGATTACGCTTTGTGTAACGACCCCATGTGCATCTGGTTCATTAACATTATATTATGGTTTTAAGTGCAGCAATACTTAACGTAAATAAGAAAACACAGAAGCATAAAATAGTAAGACGTCATCATACATCATGCAATATAATCTAACATTATGTATGGAATTTGATACACATCCCGGCACCCAGGTTCTGTTTCAAGAGGTACATAAAACAAAACAAACACATACTGGGTTACAAAATACAAAAAAACTGAGTCAACAAACTCGCTAAAGGATTACCTTCCAAAATTCGCTTCCTTGAACCCGACCTCGTACTCTTGTCCGGGATGCTCAATTAGTAGCCAACTCGGCCTCGGCCTTCCCGGCCTATCAATTAAGATCCACCGAACAACCCCTACTCAAGCCTTTTACCCCGGACCTCGTCCTCCGCTCTTTGGCTATCACCTGCAATAAAATATAATCCCCAACCGGGGTGAGATACAATCTCAGTAAACTCAAGGTTCTTGGAGACTCACCTCCCCTTGGTTCACTTCCACAGTACATAGCATTTAAATAGGCATTACAACTAACATAGCCAACCCGGCCTTCATAAAATCACATGTATATAATCACACCCACATGTCATTCTAGCACCGATATACAAGTTCACCAGTGCACATCTCATGCACAAATGTATATCTTGATACAAGTTCACCAACGCATATCTTATTCACAAATGTATATCAACCGTGCACATCTCATGTACTCAGACGTATATGAATTATTGAGAAGCTTATCCCGGATGAGTCTTACACTCTCATATATGGTCTGCTTCCCTGGCCAGAGGACTTCCTCAATCACAATACAAACATCACAGTGCAAATCATTTACATGTATATTTCAATCAAAAAGCAGTAACACATAATTTAAATACACGCACTGCATCATACAATAACCATAAGTCCCCAGGAGTATGGTGGAACACAATCAAGAGAGCCAACTCCCAAGAACAGAGAGCTTACCTTCTGATCACCTCACCGGCTCTCTCAGCCTCGTGTTCCAAACCACCGATATCTTCTTTATCAAACCCTACACCAGGCAAGAAAGATATCAAGAACGGTTCTCTACCGTTTCATTAAAAGAACTCAGTTCTTTTCCAGATCTCATACAAAACCTTCAATGTTGACTTGCAAACCCCCAAAATATTTGGGCATAACAAATACCCAAAAATCCAGAAAAGTTAGCTTTCAATGTTGAACCTTCATCACATCAACCTCTTAAGCATATTTTCCAAAGAAATACACCCAAAACCAACCCTAACTCATATGGGTCATTTTTCCTTTCAACTCCAACTCAAAAGATACATTAAAACTCACATATCTTACCTTAAAACAACAAGGAAGGCTTAGAGGACAGCTTCTTCAAGCTTGGATGTCCTGAACGTGCCTTCTATCTCTTAAAGGTTGAAACTTTGCACTTTCTTTGGAGAAATGATCTCCTCGCCTAATGGTTTTCATAACTAACAAAGGGTGGAAACTAGTTTATAAAATGGTTATCTTCAATCCTTATGTTGGATGTGGAGACATTTAGGTCAAGGAATGGTTATTTAAGAAGCTTTTCTCACTTTAACAATGGAGGAAATATGGAATAAGAGAGAGAAAGTGTTTTAGCAAAGGCGGTGAAATTAAAGTTTCTACTGAAATATCTCACTCATGCATATCTTAAATATCCTGAAAATTGACACGTGTCATATCGTAATATGAGGATCTTCCCACGTCAAAACAACTAGCAAAGAGTCAACACGTGTCACTTGTGTAAAGTGAAAATGTAGAGATATTTGACTGCTGAGTTGGGTCTACTGTTTTGGCAAGTCAATTTATTATACCTCATATACAAGTTACGTGTGACTAACCGAGTTCTCTAAACCCTATTGACTCTGCCGAGTCCTCTTCGTATATATATATATATATATTGAGTGCAACTTCATTACCATACCCCGGGTTCCTGAGCACTCATTCCACCCACAAGGCTAAGTCTGGGTTAAACAATAAGTACTGACTATTTTAACCGATTACGAATGCTTATGTAATCAATTGCATAAGAACTCGTCCTTGGTACTATAGTACGTCCAAGGTTCCTCCCAACCACTTTCGGGATCACTAACCCGACAACTCTATCAAAAAGGGTTGCGAGCTCTTCCGGTTTCTCTACCCGGTAGCTCTTACAAGTCAACAACATATAAGTTCTTTCGAGCTCACCCGAGCTCAACCGAGATCACTACCCGGTTGCTCATCCGAGATCACAACTCAGTATCACATCTGGGATCACTTACTCGGACCTACAAAGAAAAGGAAGACACGAGCTCTACCGAGATCACACCCTGATCTCTCAAGGAAAAGGAATATACGAGCTCAGTCGAGATCACTACCCGGTCGCTCTTTCCTTCTTTGTCCGAGTTCCTTTCTATACATCAGTGCTTTTCCCTCTAAAGTGCTATGTATATACACCACTTACTTGGTGATGACCCGGTCATGCACTAACCCGGTCTTCCTATCAATACTCACTTATATCATGATCCTGGATTTGAAAAAGTGCTATCAACACCCCTTTCATATCCGAGTTCCAACATACACCCCTTTTTAGGTGACAACTCAGTCACACGAACTCGGTTTAGAAGAGATGTTATCTACACCCCTTATTATCCGAGTTCCAAAATACACCCCCTTAGGTGACAACCCGGTCACATGAACCCGGTCACATGAACTCGATTTTGAAGAGATGTTATCTACACCCCCTTCTTATCTGAGTTCCAACATACACACCCTTATGTGACAACCCAGATTATCACAGGGTCATTATACTTTTCTTGTAATTGACTAAAGTGTTCTTCATGGCTTTTCCAAAAATAACCATAAGCTGGTAATCGATTACTTATTGCCTGTAATCAATTAAGGCAGTGCACATTCTGATTTTTCAAAAACATAAGCCATGAGAAATTTCTTTCCAATTGCAAACATGAAACCTTATATTCTTTTCTTAAAACATGTATGCATGTATGTGAATATGCTTATACAATGCAAGGATCACAAGGCAAGCTTCTTGAACAACTAGACAAATTACAAATGCCTTCAATTTGATTGGCATGTAAAAAGCTAAACCTCTAAAGCAAAATATTTATCCTTGTCTTGATCTTCTTCCAACTCCCCCTATATCCAACATAAGTTTCTTAAGAAGTTACTTCTAGTTGAAATTTGGTTAACAAGATCGAATTAATTAATTGTGTCCTTTGGTAATCGAATGCCCAAGCCAATTTTAGAAGAAGGAAGGATCTGCAGCTTAAGATAATCAATTACCCCATATGAAAATCGATTATCTTGCTCCAGGAAACAAATAGAAGTTCTTTGTGTGATTTTATAATTGATTATTCAGTCAGCACAAAAGGAACAAAAATTCTCAAACTAAAACAAATTAATCAATTACCCTTTATGATAATCGATTAACCAGATTCTAGAAATGCAAAACAAAGGAGATTTTGATGAATTAATCGATTACCTTATTTTATAATCAATTAGATCTATTTTAACTGTCAAAATTTATAAATACCCTTGTGTTTTCTTTGAAAAAGACTCTTGATTCATTCATTTTGAGAGAAAAACATTTTAAGAGAGTTTTCTAAAAGAATAACATTGCAATTAGTCTGAAGATTGAAGTTGATCAAAGAATCATTCATTTAATATCATGAATTGACCATCTTGTGAAGAAATATTTAAATATTAAAGATTTACACATTTCAAGTGCATTCAATCTTTTATCTTTTATTCTTTTAGAATGTTGTTCTTGGGTAGCGTTACCAGTGATGTTAGATAATTATTAGGGTTTCAATTCTAGATCTTTTCTTGTAGGGTTCAAGAAAAATATTTATTTTCTACTAGAGAATTGTGTGCATAGTATTTGTACTAGTGTACTCTATATAGTGGAAGTTCTAAGAAGACTTAGAACAACTGGATATAGGTCCAGATTGGACTAACCAATATAAACTCTTGTGTGATTTTCTTATTATCTATAACTTTGAGTTTTGTAATCATCATGGTATTGGAATCGATTTCAAAGTGTCATCATAATAGTTTCTATTTCTAAAAATCTTTTGAAGAAAATTTGATTGATTTAAAGGGGATGTTGTTAATCGATGTTAAGAACGAATTGGTAAAGATTTTGAAAAAATCTATTCAACCTCCTTCTAGATTCTCAGCCTGATCCAACAATGTCAAGGAGGGGGGTAAGGTTGAGATAAACATTGTTTTTGGTTTTCTTAGTGTGCATCTTGATGAAGCACTTCATCATGGTGTTCTTCCCCATGAGGATGACAAAGTCATCGTAGAGACCCTTGTGAATGTTCTGGAGCTAGTTTGATCCCACATTGTTAGTGTTCACAACAAGGATCTAGTCGTACTCCTCGATAAGCTTTCATAGCTTCACATCGTAAGCTATATTTTTTTCAGCCTTGGTCGGTTTAGGTGCCATTGATGATTATCACAAAAAAAAGGAGAAGCTTCAGACAAATAGAGCTTCAAAATGTGCAGCATTGCGACAACGGAAAGCACTTGAAGGAGAAGACAAAGCCACCATTGCGATGGACTGGCCAAGAGTTTTGCACACACATGACTATTTCCAACTAAGATCTGGTTTTTTCAAACCCAGATCTACCACAAACAAGAAGATTTAAAGGGTTCATACACACTTCATCAAAGAACCAACTTTGATGTTGAGAGGAAGTGAGGTTGTGTGCGCTTCTTAGAGTGTTAGAGGGTGCGAGAGAGAAAGGAAGTCAGGCACGAGATTAGGCCGTAACAGAGTGTAGCGACAACAACAAAGTGAGATGACACAAGAGTGGAAAAGGAAAACTTGTCCCTTTCAAAGACAGTTTTTGTGATTATTTTTTGAAAATTGATGTTGAACTCATGCTTTTGACATCGGTTCTTGAAGAAAATCGATGTTGAAATGTGATTTCAAAGATGATTTTGTAAAAACTGTCACAAAAAAGTTTTTATTTTTTACAAAAATGTTATCATGTTTTTTAATAAAATGTGCTTGATTACAGTAGAATCATGCCATACACTTACCAAGACACAGATGACCAATTACAGTAAAATTTACTATAACTAATTAGTCAAACAAAAGAAATTGAACTGAAATGATAGTAACTAATTATTAAATGGATGTTTCCATGTAGGGTTTTAAATTGTGATCTGCAACCGTAATTGCAGTCACAACGTTACCATATTTTAACACTTCGCAATCACATCATACCACAACTGCAATTTTAAACCATGGATTTTCCCCATCTTCTCTTTTAATTATCAGTGCTGCTACGTACGTACAAACAACACACTAAAAAGTATAAGGATGTGGTCTGATGCTTGTTATAAAGTCTGGAAGCCATCTTTAGCAGAATGTTTGCTGGATTTGTTGAGCGAGTTCTTCAGCACTGAGTTGGCATTCAATTCCAATCTACAAAGGACAGATTTAAGAAACCATAGTTATTCATGGACCACAATTGAACACGTAAATAGCATGCATACATAATCAATAATTAGCTTCCATGAAATAAATAATTTCAGAAAACGGTAGGTCCATATTTAAATTTATTGCATATAAATATATTTGTTTTTTTGGCCAAATGAAGAAAATGCTTGCGAGATGACATGTTAAATCCCTGGCCTCTCAGACAAATGCAGTGAAAAAGGTACTGCATGTCATTGTTTATTACATATCACATCACAGTAGTAATGTACTTCAGTGTAGAGTACTAGCAAAAAAAAAAAAAACAAGTTACTATTATTATTATTACTACTTCATTCAATATATATTCATTGTATCATCATGGTTATTATTTTCTTTTTTCTTTTTTTTTTGGTGAAAATTTCTTATTTTAGGTTTTCTATAGGTTGTAGGCTAGGCTATTAGGTTACTTCATCTGGCAAACTTTTTTTAAGGTTCAAAATTGTTAGAACTTCAAATCCAAACCGTCTAAATCAAGATGAGGGTTTAGGGAACAAAAACTGTTACATCACTGAGACACTGAAATCCAAACCTATCCTCATTATTGGTGAAAGGGACTTAGGAAAGAGATAGGATTATATAGGCATATTGAGCCAATAATCTCAACAACACTAAAATACTCAACAAAAACGAAATCTCAAACAAAAAATAGTTACTTAAATTTGAGCTAACTGCGTGCGCGGTTGCTGGCATTCAAAGATATAGCCACAATTTTGACACAGAGAAAATAAAAGAAAGAAAAGAAGAAGAAGAAATAAAAAACACTTCATGCATGTGATGGACAGACAGAATTTGATTTTTAGTCCTTTCATCCTTTTTCGACAAAATATGTTTAGTTCATGTAGTTTATTTCAAAAAAATAATTACTTCAGTTTTTTAATGGAATTTAAGAAACATCTAGAAAAAATAGCTATATACTCAAACATATAATTAGTCATAATCTTTTAAGTATTCAGATTTATGTAAAGAGTTAATGGCTTTCAACAATATGTTTTCATATATCTATATAGAGACTTAAAAATTGAACCTATTACATTGTTAATCATGTCACATTATGTTATGTTGTACTAGTAAGATATATACAGTGCTTCAATTCATTACCAATAAATTTCTAGTTAGTATAAGCATTAGCATTATATTAACTAAGACAAATAAAAAAGTAAGATTAGCCATCATGTGTGTACTTGATATCAGAAATTCACTCGTTGTGATAAACTGATATCTCACAGGCCCACTTTCTGTCTCACACACACTGGTGCACTCACACAAACACAAACACACAAAATTTACTGGGGCGGAAACTCTCTAATATTATTGATAATAGTCTGCCAAAGCCACACAGAACTCTTTACATAATGTGCTATTTATAAGCACCAAAACCCTAAAACAATTCAAATTTAAATCTAAACAATATCTTCTCTAATATCTTTCTATATTATCTTTATTCATATCTTATCTTTCCTCATATCTTTTTCTACCCATATCTTCTCATATATCTTTCTCATATTTAAAATTCAAACTACGTAACTAACTCTATTTAAACGTTTATCCTAACAAAATCCCCCCATAAACTTTAAATATCTCTTCCATCTTTCATCCCCATCATCTTCTTGCAATTCTCCAGCAGCAATGTCGGCAGTGGCTTTGTGAATATATCTCCGACTTGTTCTCGGCTCGTCACATAACTCAACTCCACCTTCTTCTCTTTCACCTGTTCTCGGATGAAATGAAACCTCACGTCAATATGCTTACTTCTCTCGTGATTGACCGGGTTCTTCGCTAACTCTATAGCCGACTTGTTATCTACTCGGATCTCGGTCGTGCCGACTTGAACTTGCTCCAGCTTCTCCAACAAATTCCTCAACCACACTGCATGGCACACACACCATGATGCCGCAACGTACTCGGCTTCACATGTTGATAACGTCACAATCGGTTCCTTCTTTGACATCCAGGCAAACGCTGTGCTTCCCATGAAAAATACATAGCCAGCCGTGCTCTTTCTATCATCTACATCTCCACACCAATCACTGTCCGAGTACCCCTTTAATCGGTAATCTTCCGACCTCTTATACAAAAGTCCTTGTGTGATCGTCCCTTGAATATACCTCAAAATCCTCTTAGCCGCCTTCCAATGAGAATAGCTCGGCTCCTCCATAAACCGACTTACAATTCCAACACTCAAACACAAGTCCGGCCTCGTACACGTCAAGTATCTCAAGCATCCGACCAAACTTCTATAGTTTCTCGGATCAACTCGTTCTCCTCCATCATACTTCGAAAGTTTCGTACCGGGTTCCATAGGTGTTGAAACCGGGTTACAATCCGCCATCTTAAATCTCCTCAGTATTCCCTTCGCATAACTCTCCTGAGATACAAAAATTCCTTCTTCGTCCTGTCTGACTTCTAAACCGAGAAAATATCTCATCAAACCGAGATCAGTCATCTCAAACTCTCTTGACATCTTCTTCTTGAACTCTCGTGCCATCTCTTCACTATTCCCCATGAATATCAAGTCGTCAACATACAATGCTACCAACAATAACTCATCACCCTTCTTCTTAACATATATGGCATGCTCATATGGACACTGCTCAAAACCGTCCTCCCTGAAATATGCATCAATGCGAGTATTCCAGGCTCTCGGTGCCTGCTTCAGGCCGTACAACGCTTTCTTCAATCTCAACACTTTCTTTTCTTCTCCGCCCTTCAAGTATCCCGGTGGTTGTTCGAGATACACCTCTTCTTCAAGTACACCATTTAGAAATGCCGACTTCACATCCATCTGATATATCGGCCATCCATACTGAGCTGCTTGCGAGATCAACAATCTGATCGTCTCCATTCTCGCAACAGGTGCGAACACCTCATCATAGTCTACTCCTGCCTTTTGCGAATACCCCTTAGCTACTAGCCGGGCTTTATATCGCTCTATCTCCCCATCAGCATTCATTTTCTTTTTATAAACCCATTTAACTCCAATGGGCCGACTTCCTTTTGGCAGCTCGGTCAACTCCCAAGTATCATTCCTCTCAATCGCTTTGATCTCTTCATCCATGGTACTTTGCCACTTCTCATCTCGGATTGCTTCTTCAAATCTTATCTCTTCGGAATCTGTCAACAAACAAACAAGATGGGCTTCGTTTGTTGACTCGTACAAATCCTGCAAACTCCTCATCCGGGGTCGTCTCATCTCGTCTTCATCATCTATCTCGGTCCTTACCGGGATCCAACTCGTTGATCCTTCTTCCTTGTCTTCTATCACCATCTTTCCGGGATCTGATTTGATCTCGGATGGAGCACTCCAACTCCACTCATCGCCTTCATTCACTTTCACATCTCGGCTTATCAATACCGTCTTGGTGCTGGGATCTAACAGCTTGTATCCCTTCGTCTTCTCGTCATATCCAATGAAGATATACTTCCTGCTCTTGTCATCTAACTTGCTTCTTTGCTGATCCGGGACATGTGCATATGCCACACTCCCGAAAACTCTCAAATGGTCCACTGCTGGCCTTTGGCCCGTCCACAACTCCTGTGGGTCTTTCCATTCAATATGGAATGCGAACATCGGTTCTGTACATATACTGCACACAAAACAGCTTCCCCCCAAAACTCCTTCGGCATATTCTTCGTCTTCAACATTGATCTCACCATGTCAACAATGGTTCGATTCTTCCTCTCTGCTACTCCATTTTGCTGAGGCGAGTATGGTGCCGTCAAGAATCTTCTGATGCCATACTCCTCGCAGTACCTCCTAAAAGCATTTGATGTGTACTCTCCTCCTCGGTCTGATTGTATCGACTTGATCCTCCTTCCAGTTGCATTCTCAATCATCATTTTAAACTTCTTGAACACTTCAAACACCTTGGATTTTTCTTCCAGCAAGTACACCCAAGTTTTACGACTGTAATCATCAATAAATGTAACAAAATACCTCTTTCCACTGAAGGACCCGGGCGTAATCAGTCCACACACATCGGTATGTATTAGTTCCAGTGGTCGCCGTGCTCGGTATCTGGCCGACCTCTGAAACGGACTCCTCGTATGTTTGCTCAGCACACAATCTTCACAAAATCTCTTCTCACACTTCATTCTCGGCAATCCGGTCACCAATCTCTTATTTACCATCTCGGCCAGGCTTCCAAAATGTAAGTGCCCAAACCGACGATGCCACAAGGATGCTTCATCATTCATCTCGGCTTGCAAACAGCCGACCTCCACACCTCTCAAGATTAACTTGAACATTCTGTTCTTCTCCATCGGCACTCGGGCTATCAGTCGCCCTTGCTTCTCCTTCAATAAAAGAACTCGGTCTGTCATAATAACCGAGTAGCCTTTCTCCATCAGTTGTCCCACGCTCAGAATATTGCTCTTGAGTTCTGGCACGTAATACACATCTTGTATACGTCCAACTCGTCCATCTTTCTGCAAGAAACTAATCGTACCTCGGCCTTTCACACCGACCTTTGAAGCATCTCCAAACGATACATGTCCGACTTCTATTTCTCTCAAGCTACTGAACAAATGCTTGTACCCACACATATGATTACTTGCACCAGTGTCTATAAACCACTCCATCTCGGATGTCTGGTTAGCTACACCTCCAGCCATCATCAACATTCCTCCATCTCTTACTTCTTCTGCAGCGTAATTTGCAGTTTCATTCATTCTTCTCTCAGCTCGGCAGTCCTTCGCAAAATGACCAACTCGGCCACAGTTGTAACATCTATCCGAGTTGTTGCAATCTCTCGAATAATGTCCGTACTTTCCACATTTAAAACATTCTACATTTGAATGTCGGCCTCTTCCACGTCCTCGGCCTCCTCGCCAATTCTGCTGACTTGATTCAGCCTGCTCCTTGTTCCAGCCTTCTTGACCTCGGCCTCTACCAGCTCGGTCATATCCACGTCCTCCTCGGCCTCGTCCTCTACCTCGGAAATTTTGAGAGTAGAGCGCTTTCTCGTCCTTGACTGAAGCTTTCGTCTGAAGTGCTTGCTCCAGTGACTCCTCTTTCTTCTTTTTCTTCCTCTGTTCATGCGCCTCCAATGAACCCGCAAGTTCGTCAACGGTGAACGTTGCTAAGTCCTTTGACTCCTCAATCGCACATACTACATTCTCGAAGTCATCAGTGAGAGACCTCAGAATTTTCTCCACCACTCTGGCATCGGGCAGTATCTCTCCGCTTCTCTTTAATTGGTTCACCACGGTCTGAATCCGAGTAACGAAATCGGATACGCTTTCTCCTTCCTTCATCTTCATTGCCTCCAACTCTCCTCTGAGGGTTTGAAGTCTGACTTGCCTGACTCGATCGGCTCCCTTGTAGACATTCGCAAGAATGTCCCACGCCTCCTTTGACGTTGTTGCGCCTGCAATCTTCTCAAATCCGGAATCATCAACAGCCCGGAGCATCATGTACAACGCGCCTTTGTCTTTCAATCGCATCTCCTTCAACGTTTTGTTCTGCGCCGCCGTGTATCCTGTCGTGGATTGTGGTTCTTCGAAACCATCATGGACAATCTCCCAACTATCATTAGCTCCCAACAGAGCCTTCATCTGGATACTCCAGTTCTCATAATTAGCCTTCGTAAGGCGGGGTAATGGCAGACTACTACTCGGACCACTCTCCATTCTCTCTCAGCTCTGATACCAATTTGATATCAGAAATTCACTCGTTGTGATAAACTGATATCTCACAGGCCCACTTTCTGTCTCACACACACTGGTGCACTCACACAAACACAAACACACAAAATTTACTGGGGCAGAAACTCTCTAATATTATTGATAATAGTCTGCCAAAGCCACACAGAACTCTTTACATAATGTGCTATTTATAAGCACCAAAACCCTAAAACAATTCAAATTTAAATCTAAACAATATCTTCTCTAATATCTTTCTATATTATCTTTATTCATATCTTATCTTTCCTCATATCTTTTTCTACCCATATCTTCTCATATATCTTTCTCATATTTAAAATTCAAACTACGTAACTAACTCTATTTAAACATTTATCCTAACAGTACTATCACAGTTACCTTAATAGTGAATGAGTTTAGCATGGTTTCATCAGCAGTGCTAATGTTCACGTGGAGGATTTCAAGTGCTAGGTCTTCAAGAGCTGATATTATTCTCATGGTCTGGCCTGGAATTGGTGGTGACACAGTCTTCAGAAGCACATGTGGACCTGAAAACTTGACCTCAACATCAGCTATAATGGACTTTGAATTGGCAACAAGCTCATTGATATTATCGTTGATGGAAGAAGAAGCTGAAGAAGTAGGAGAGTTGGCTATGGTGGGGGAAAGGTAACCTGGCTGCAATCTGGGCTTGTAAGGGCTACCTGGTTGTGGAGTCCTTGGACTAATGGGAAGGTTTATTCTAGGGCTCAAGGGTGGTTTTCTAGGACTTAGTGGTGAAGGCCTTGGGCTTGAAACTAGCCTTGGGCTTAGGACTTCATTGTAAACTTTTCTTTGTTTCTTGGCCTCTAGGCACTGTAGAAGCTGCTGCAACTCGTTGATGTAATCAACCACACCTCCAATTATTGATGCTTGGTCTCCCTATATAGAAGGAACAAATTAACCTCAAGTACCACTACAGAAAATCACAATATACATAGGAAAAATACATTTAAACACTCAATATTCTATTCAACACCTAGTGAGAGAATAAAGAGAAAATTATAGATATAATAGGTGATATAGAATGATAAAAAGAGATAGAAAAAAATGAAAAATATTGGTGAGTGTTCAAATATCATTGTTCATATACATATAAGTTGTCTAGGAGGAATTTTTCAAGAATACTTATCTAAGCGTATTGAAGAGAAACACCAATTATTACTCTTTATCTCTCACTTTATATTAGTTATCATATTTATATTTTTGAAACTCTTTTTCTCTCTAAGTGTCATCCAGTGTTGGTCTGTCTATTGATTATTTTCCTTATTGCTTTTAGATTTGTCTAATAGCTAATACATAAAAACTTTTTGCAACTTCCTAGTTCAAGTACATTTTTGTAATCCGCTTATAGATAACCTTTTTTTGTAAGGAAATCTAAATTGAAGAATACACAAGAGATAATCAAACATTGCATAATAAAACAAAATCCACAGAAAAAACTACATATATAGGTAGTTCGATTGATTAAAATTGTCTGTGTGACGGACATTTGGGGTGTAAAACGAAGTCAAGAATGCAAACTAGTGTACTAAATAAAGGTAAGAAAGGAATTATTATCATATAGATAAAATCAAGGACTAGAATTTGAATATGTGATTGATGTTAAGATAATTAAGGCTTACGTACCCGCTTGACAAAAAAGGAAGGCATAAGTGACCTCAAGACCGACAAGTTTTCATTCATTTGCTTTCTTCGGTTGCGCTCCACGGTTATGTGGGACACCTTTTGTGGTTCCTCAAGCAATGTGGAGCCAAGCTTTTGTCTCTTGCTTTTTGGTGAGATTTCAGGCTCAGTTTCTGAATCTTGTGGGACACTTGAAGATATTGAGACCTTTTGGAACACCATTCTTGAGTTTTGCTCATTTTCTTTGAAAGTTGGGCCAATAAGAGCAACTTCATTGTTGGTGGAAGAAAAATCTTTGAAGTCTTCTAGGCTCTCCAAAATGGAAAAAAGATCCCCTCCACCAAAGTGTGTGTCCCCAAACTCAGTATCTTGCGAAACATCACATAGGCTTTCATCCATTAATGAATTTTTCTGTGGTTCCATTTCTCCAATAAAACTAATTACAAAAGGTGTGTTTGGAAACAGTTGAACGGGAAAATTTGACTTTCCCGGATAAAAATTGCCAAAGCAACGTCAGGAAAAGCTTTTCCTAAAATCCCAAGATAGATAAGGTATCTCAAGGCAGTACTAGTGCAGTGGTGCACTGAATCCCAAGATATATAGCAGAAGGCAGAGCAGAGAAGTAGTAGCAGACTAAAGAAGTTTTCAAAACATGAAATTACAATAAATATTGAGAGACGTTAGAAGGAAAGAGAAAGAGAGGGAGGTGAGGGAGATGCACGGAAAAAAGATAAGGCTTTTATAGTGGTAGTAATGCTTGAAAAGAAGTGGTGTGAAAAATTAAAATAGATTCTGTTATGGAGGTTAATGCAACTATCTTTTGATTTTGTTACCAATAGCTTCTAGACCAAAAGTTAAGAATTTAGTAATTATCATTTTTATTAAGAGTTAGACTCAAATATAAATTCAGTTATGTAAGTTCGTAATTTTTTTAATTTTAATAAGTTGTATTTTTTCTATTTTTCAATTCTAAATTCTTTAGTATTTAATTTTTTGTCTCTAAAGATTATGTTTTAGAGATTAAAATTAAAAATATCACAAACTTATATGAACTACAAATTAAAAAAAATAGAAATTAAAATTAAAAAGTGTAAATTTATATAATAACTAAATTCATATTCATTGAAACATAAAAGTTATAATTAAAATGTTTTAGTAGTATTAGATGTTATATTATAATGAAAAATTATGCTTTAATTTTTTTAATGGTTATCTTAAGGATAAATGATTTACTTGATGAGTTAGTTATTTGGCCTGCAGAAAGGACTGCAAGTGGATGAGATAAGAATGGTATGAATCACCAATAAATGTGCTGTTTTGTAATTAGGATCATAATTGCGTATCCACATTAAAATTGTCATTCATAAATATTTCTACTACCATTCATTAATACTGCAGTGAAATATTTAATCTTTTTTGAAATGTTCTGTTCTATATTCTCCTATTAAACTTTTTTCTGCCATTAAATATCTGAACTTGAATGTAGCTTAAATGGATATATCTTTATAATCGAAAAACAAATGCATATATCGCCCTTTTGAACTTTACCATGTTTTCCCAATCATAAATATTCTAAGTTTATGAATTTGGTTAATATGTGCCTAGTTCAATAAAAATACACAAAAGATTTACATGAAAAGTATTAATTATTAAATATTTTTTAAATATATATATATATATTTCAAACTTTTAACCTGTGACCTAAATACACAAATTAACAAAATACTTGACCTGAAAAATTCAACCAGAGGGTAAAGAGTATATGAACTATAATAGCCAAAATATATTACTGTTTAAAAATATTGTCCAAGAGCATACCTAATAGCTAAAGAGTATAATTTTTTACTTGTATTCAGGTATTTATATTCTGCCATCTGGTGTGTGGTAATATTCTTCAAATGCCCAATGACTATATACAACACTGATTTACTCCAACTGTTTTATTATAATTATTGTGTAGGAAAAAACTTATCCTAAAATAATAATTATTTTAACTTTTAAATGTAACATTAATATCTTTTATTACTTATATTTCTTATATTAATGATGAATTATAAAATTTAAAAATCAATTAATAATGATGTAAGATTAATGTCGTAAAATTATTTCTCTTATTTATTTATTTATTATTTTTTTGATATGTATAAAACTACTGAAAATGATAATTATTTTAATACAAAGGAAATAGTTAATATAATGCGATGAAGGCTTTTTTTTAAATAAATAAAAAAAAAAAACAGAAAGTGCGAGGAAGTCATGTCGATTTTTCTCTCTTGGTTGTCTTTATAACCCATTTTCATTCAGAACTTAAGCAAACAAATTTACAAGCACTAGCCTTCTCTACATTATGAGATATTTCATTTTTTAAATTCAAGTATAATTTTAAAAATAAAAAATGAAAGTTTTTTAAACATATAAAAGTAATTAAAGTTGAGAAATAAGAAAATATTAATTTAAAAGCAAAATTCAAAAAAAATTAATTTTTTAAAATATCAAAATAATATTAAAATCATGTATACAAGGAGAAAAATAATATTATAACTAATAAGAAAAGCTCCAATATTCAAGAGTATATGTATTCAAATTTATAATATTTTCTTCTCATTTAAGACATCCTTCATATGAATTAAACATCCGTTATAGTATGTAAAACCAAAAAAAAAAATGAAAATAGAGTAAAATATATACATCAAAATGAGTAATATTATGTTCATCAATTCTCCTAACTTAACTATGTGAAGCCTCGTCAATATATTTAGTTGGAAGGTCATGTGGTTACGAAGATCCGATGGCAACCTTTGATAGTGACCAGATATGACAGTGGAACAATTTAAAGAGAAGTTGTCTAGGTTACCTTCTTTATGGGGAAAAAGAACAAGTGACAGTTGCAGCAATGCATGCCAAATTAAAAGTAGAGAATGTTATGCATGAGATCTTACTATATACAAATTCCCCGCCAGTGAAGGCACTGCAACATATATATAAATCCGGAGGCTGTCGTTTATGAGTTTTCTAACTAAAAAGCCAGTGTCATCATGTCATCTATCAGTACACATGCATGCATGCCTAGCATATCATAAAATAAGAAAACATCCTGCAACCACCTTTTTCATTTGTCAACTTTAAACATTAACTTTTTTGGATAAAAATGCTATATGAATGGAGTGGTCTCTATTAAACGGATTTACTAAGTTTAAAAGTATATTTATAATTTTTTTATACAACTATTACATAATTATGTTCTAACTCGAGGTAATCTACCAGATGTGGTGTTAGAAATATCCCCTCCAACGATCATATCAATATAACTAATAGTAATAGACTGGAAAAAGACCCATACATTCGTGCAATAAACCTATTATGAATGTGGTGAACGCGCTGAACACTGACAAAAATCCTTGGACTTGATGAATGAACAACTTAATTATGTGATCATGTAGAGAGAATAAACTACCCTTAACAATTTACTTATATCGTGAATTAGCGATTAAATTTGTTAGAATATGATAGTAATATGGTAAAAGCTTGTCACTAATAATAAATTAAAAGTTAGGTCAAACAGGTTTAATTGTTTTCCAAAAAATTGATAAATGAAGTTATCTGGGACAATTAAAAAATTATACGAGGAAGTCTAATTTAACCAATTCAAAATTAGTTTAAATCATATATTTTAAATTAGGTTAACTAAATTTTTAGTCCATAAAGTTTTTCAAATTTTGAATTTTAGTCTAGAAACTGTTTTTAACTGATCAGGATTTCTAATATTTTATTCCGTTACATGTTATAATCTTCACTGTTAGATTGTGTTGTTAAGTGACATGACTGTTATTGAGACTGTCTCATATTATTTTTATAATTATTTAATGAGAATTCATTATCTAGCTACTAAAACCGCCAAAAATTGACACACTACACAAATAAAACTTTGTTCTTCCCAAATCAAATCCATAAAGAAAACAACAAACCTCAAACACTATACAACACAAATCCAGGCAAATTTACGTAAATAATATCTTTTTAATAAAAAATTATGAATTTTGGACTGTTTTGAAACATATTATAAATTTGAGACAGGGAGACATACCCAACATAGGCGTGTCTCTCCACTATATAAGCTTTTTTTTTTTTCCTTTTTACTCACTTTTACTATTTCACCTTCTCTCTAAATGTTTATGAAGTCTATCTCTCAAGGGTTTGTGAGTGATTTATCTCTGCAGCGAAGTTCTGTCAACAAGTAAGTTAATTTATTATTTATGCATATTATTTACTATGTTATATTATTGAATTATAAAATTGTTAAAATCATATTATTTAATTAGTTTTGTAGAAAACTGTTAGGTATTAGGATTTAGGGTTTAGTTTAGTTTAGGGTGTAGGGTTTAATTGTTAATTACAATTATTTGACTAAATTTACTTAGTTTAGTTTAGGGTTAAGGTTAGGGATTAGGGTGTTAGTGTTTAGGATTTAGTTGTTAAATTAAAATTATTTTACTAAATTTACTTAGTGTTTAGGGTTTAAGGAGGGATTTGGGTTTAGTTTAGGGATTAGGATTTTAGGGTTTAGGGTTTAGGGTGTAGTAGTTAAATTAAAATTATTTTACTAAATTTACTTTGTTCAGTTTAGGGGTAAGGTTAGGGATTAGGGTGTTAGGGTTTAGGGTTTAGTTAATGGTTTAGGGTTTAGGGTTTAGTTGTTAAATTAAAATTATTTTACTAAATTTACTTAGTGTTTAGGGTTTAAGGGTTAGGGATTTGGGTTTAGTTCAGGGATTAGGATTTTAGGGTTTAGGGTGTAGTAGTTAAATTAAAATTATTTTACTAAATTTACTTAGTTCAGTTGAGGGTTAAGGATAGGGATTAGGATGTAGTTAAGGGTGTAGGGTTTAGTTGTTAAATTAAAATTATTTTACTAAATTTACTTAGTGTTTATGGTTTAAGGGTTAGGGATTTGGGTTTAGTTTTGAGGGTTTAGTTTAGGGATTAGGATTTTAGGGTTTAGAATGTAGTAGTTAAATTAAAATTATTTTACTAAATTTAATTAGTTAGTTTAGGGTTAAGATTAGGGATTAGGGTTTAGGATTTAGTTTAGGATTTAGGATTTAGGTGATTTCCCTACATATGTAGATGATATTATTATGCTATGGAATTGGGGATGATTTGAGTGGGAAAGAAATGTTGAAGTGCTGACTAAAACCTAAATAATTCCCTACATCTTTATTTTTTTGGGTTTAGGTTTTAAATATAATTTGAAATTATATTTAAATGTTGTCTATTGTTTAGGGTTTAGGCTTTAGGTTTTAAATATAATTTGAAAATATTTAGGTTATTTATTTGTAATGTAATTTAATTTGAAGTTATTAAGTTATTAATTATTATATTGTTTTATTTATATTAAGATAGTCATAGATGGGTGATTCTTCATCTTCTGCATCTTCACGGTCTGGATCCGATCATGAGGATGAGGGAAGGGATCCGACGACCCATGTTATGCCTACCCCGTACAAATGATGATGATGTTTGCTTAATGTTAATGTGCAATGAACAAATGTCGAGTGTTGGCCCTATAGAAATATTATGTACCATCAACAGAACACCCGATGGTATACTGAACCTACTTCAATCCACCATCGTCCCAATACATGATGCAATGCTATATTACAACAGCAAGTGGAACATAGCACGACAAGGCGATTTTGTGGGTTATTCCTTCACTGGAACAAATCCAATAAGATTTGACATTCCTTCAAGATGCAACATTGAAACACTGAAGGATGCAATCAAGCAAGTGCGCCTGTTGGGGTTCCCCCCTATGGAATTCACCACTCATAGGTGGTAAGAAAATTGTTTTTTCGACAGCCAGCCCATTAGGCGTTTTCAGACAACACAATCGAATATCACATAAAAGAGTTGATGACCGATGCAGACATGTTGAAGGTGTTAGTAGAATCCAACTACTGGAAACATTTTTGTCCAATACACATCTTAGCTATTTTTAGCAAACCAGTTGCCCAAATGGAAGAAGACATGTCAGCTGCACAACATATGGGAAACTGCTAATTAGTCTTGTTATTTTCGTATTTCAATTGTAATTGTTATTTTCATTTTATTAAGTAGTGTTTATTAAGTGTCGTTATTTCAATTGTTGTTGTTATTTCAATTGATGGTGTTATTGTATTTTTCATTTCTTAAACAATGTTTATATTGCGAATTGTCAAATGATGAAAGGCTCAACATATTTTAAACTAATTTGTAATTCCTTAAAATGGAATACATTAACGTACAACTATTTAAACAAACATCATAAAAAAATCATGAAATACAACGATGATCAGGACAAGCTCTCTAATTATGTCCAACAGGCTTGCAAATTCCGCATCTAGGGCGTTTTTGCCTAGTTTCGACTTCGTCCATCTCGTTACATATTCTAGTGCCTTCGAATGACCCTTTCCATGCAACATTTCCCTATCAGGTATGATAACTGGACCGTCACTCGGTGGAATAACACCTTCATTACCAATTGGCTCCCATGGGAATGAGTAAGCCTGCGCGAAATGACTTACCAAGAAGACATCATCCACATACTGAAAAGGATTCTGACGAACATGTAAAGCAGCAGCTGCGGCGTGACTACATGGGTATTTGAAGGCCTTAAACTTGCCACATTTACAAAAACGCTCTACAAGTTTGACTGAATATGACCTCTCGTAGCCCTCCTCCATGTCAAATTGTGTTTGATCAACATTATATGTGCATACTTGGTGACCTGTAACAATGAACTGATTATGCCTCATAGCATCAACCACAATTTTGCAATGTCGTGTTGAAGGATCAACTTGTGAAATAGCTGCCTGACCCCTCCTTACAAAATACTGAACCAATCTGTTGTACGTGTGCTTCACCAGAGCAGTGATAGGCATGTTTCTTGCTCCCTTCAACACCCTGTTGACTGATTCAGACAAGTTAGTTGTCATATGGCCAAATCTCTTCCCTTCTAAGTCATATGCACGTGTCCACTTTTCCTTGGGAATGCTATCAATCTATTCTGCAACCTCAGGACTGCTATCAAGAAATCGTGCAAACGCTACCTCAAAATCAATCATATAGGGAGTATAACCTGCAAAACAATCATACCATTAACACTGTTCGACTTATAGATATATCCATTGAATATATTCAAAATACTTGTTAACCATACCTAAATTCATCAAGGTCTTCTTCAATTTTTGATTTCTGAACTTTTGATTAAAATTACTGGCAATATGACGAAGGCAAAACACGTGATGAGCATGAGGTGGTTGCCAACCAGGATGATTCACCACAGCAGATAGTATGCTTCGGTGCCTATCTGAAATGAGACATATGTTTTGCCTTTGGGTTACGTGGAAGCAAATGTTAGCAAGGAATTATTCCCAGGCTTCCAAGGTCTCCCCCTCAATAATGGAAAATGTCAGTGGCAGACATTCATTATTGTCATCCTGGGTTGTGGTAATCAACAATTTCCCTGTATACTTGCCATACAAATGAGTGCCATCAATTTGAATCATGGGTTCGAAAAAATTAAATGCCTCGCAACACTATCTGAAAGTCCAGAACATGCGATGAAACACACGCTTTCCCCATACCAATCAATGTGCCACAAAATAATCATTGGTTTGAATATCATAAAAAGAACCTGGTGAAAAATGAAACATGTAGCCACACCACCTGGGCAAAAATGCATAAGATTCTTCCCAATCCCCATAAATCATTGTCATTACTTGCTGCTTCGCATACCAGGCCTTACGATATGAAACTCTAAATCCATATGAATGGGTGATCCTCTCCCGAACCAATGCAATCAACACAGACGATTCCTCTTTAATCATTCCTAACAATGAAAATGGAACATTCACATTAAAATGAACAACCTTAAAGAACCATTAGTAAAGACATATAGAGGAAATTTAAAAATAACATCAAAATCAAGCTGTCTATAACCCTGTGTAATATGGTCATTCAAGAAATTGTGTTTGTCACCCCATCTTGAAACAAGCCACTTCTCACCGAATGCTGGTTTAATTACCCTAACCCTCCATGGGCAACCCTCGTTATGAGCAATACACCTCATGCTAAACTTGTTAGGCTTGCTCTCAACCACATATGCTTCTTGATGGTCCTTCATGAGGTTCCGCTTAATTGCAATTTGTGCGTCCTTTTTGGAGGCAAATTCCTGTTTAACAAACAACTCATCCCCTAATTGTCATGGACCCTGCACTGAACCTAAAGCAGAATCGCTAAAAGATTCTTCTTTGCTTGGATGACTCCAATCAATATATGTGTAATGAGGAATTCCATCCCAAAAAGGACCGACCTTAGCACCTCCAAATACAAAATCAGTTGAATAAACATATCATGCAAACTAAAATACTATAACATACACATATACAAATTTTAGACCACTGCATCATTCATTTCAGTCATGTAACATAACTTCAACAGGTTGTTCTGATTGTGTACATCCAACGTCTGGATGAAGACGGATTTGAGACGACCCCACATCAGTGTCTGATTGGAATCCAGTTGTATGCACACCAGCATCGTCGTCATTATCTGACGAAGTTCCATCCTCCTCCACAAGACGATCTTCCATTGTAATGTTTTCATTATCGTCATCCTCTTCATCGTCATCCATAATCCAAGTTGGGTCATGTGAATCTTCCGCAGACACATTTACAAATGGAGCAGCATATAACGATGTAGGCATAGATGAATTTAAAGGAACTGACCTGATGGGTAAAACATCGTCTGCTACAGTAAAGTCCACGTATAACTCTAGAAAATCTTTGCTTGGCAGCGTGAAAAATTCTTCCATTAGCAATTCTATGTCTTCATCATCCACAATTTGAAAACCCATGTATTGTTCACGTTGCCATAATCTTCCTGTAAGCAAAGTGATACATTGGTCGTCTTGTAGACTAATTTTTCTCGTATCTTCTGATGTAATTCACCCAGTGTTAAGTTTCGCTTAATACGTTTCTGCCTTTTCTCCCCTTCAAAAACAACACTCTATCGCCCTTCAACTTTCCTTCCATTAAAAAATAACACAACACGAGCAAACTCCTCACCACCTGAACTCATTTCTTCCAGTCAACAAAAACAAAACGCTAAAGAGATAAAGTTTGAAAAATTTTGTTACAATATGTTATTACCATTACTAATAAATAAATAAATTCATAAAACAAGATAAACGACATTGTTTGGGTTACAAAAAAAAAACAATAAAACAAAGATTCATAGAGATACTTTAACAACCCTAAACCCTAAAACCCTAAACCCTAAACCCTAAACCCTAAAAACTAATCCCTCAACCCTAACCGACCCTAACCCTTAAACCCTTAAACCTTAAAACACTAAAACCTACACCCCTAACACGTAAACCCTACACCTACATCCTACACCCTAAACACTAAAACCTTAATTGTACACCCTAAACCCTACACTAACATAAACCCTAGACCTTAATACATAACAATTTACTACAAAACTCAACTAAACCCTAACCCTTAATCCCTAAATTGAACTAAATAAATTAGTAAACTAATTTTAATTTAACAACCAAACCCTAAACCCTAAACCCTAAACCCTAAACCTTAAAATCTAAACCCTATACCCTAACCCTTAAACCTTGACCCATAAACCTTAAACACCAAAACCTACGCCTACACCCTACACCCTAAACACTAAAACCTTAATCGTACACCCTAAACCCTAAACTAAACTAAACCCTAGACCCTAATACCTAACATTTTTCTACAAAACTAAATCATAAACCCTAAAATAGTTCTATGTAATAGTCGCTAGCAATTTCACATGGCCCTAACAATTTAATAATATAACATATTAACTAATATGCATAATTAATAAATTAACTTACTTGTTGGCAGAGCTTCGTTGCAGAATAGGACTTCAGAAACTTTTAGAGAAAATGTGAGATAGTAAAAGGGAGGAAAAAGTAAAAAAAGTCCAGCTTATAAATTGGAGAGACACGCGTCACGCCCAAATTATGCATGACTACCCCCTGTGTCACGCCTAATTTGGGCGTGTCTCCCTACCCCAAATTTGTAATATGTTTCAAAACAGCCCCCAAATTTGTAATTTTTTATTAAAAAAATATGATTTACGTAAATTTGCCCACAAATCCACCCAAATCACACATGTTTTCAACTTGAACCAAAAAAAAAAAACACATTCATGACAAATCCAACTCTAAAGTCATATTCAAGTTCAAACCAAAAAAGGAAACACAAAACCAAAAACTGCAAAACCCAGATCTTTTCGGTGGTAGCATTGATCCAGATCTCGTCAATGGCGGCATAAACATTGTTGCTGGAGCACAATGGTCAGCAGATTGTTGATCCGGATTTCCGCCATATTGCTTTGTTGATAGAACACCCTTTAGCCGAAGTCGCTCTCAATTTTCTCTCCCACCATGGCCCCTCCATCGCCACCAAGATCCATGTGACTCTTCTCTTTCATGTGGTTGCAAAGCATCTCTAGTGGCGACCAATCTCCTGGAAGGAGATCATTTGGGACTAAGATCTGAGTGTGTGTGAGTGAGAGCAGTGTGTGTGTGTAGTGAGATTTGCTCATTAGTGAGGGAGACGGAGGTGGGAAACACAAAGGCAATGACTAAGGATCTTGCAGTGGCCTCAAATCTGTCATGTTATTTCTTTGCTTTTCTCAATTTCTATTTCTGATATTTTAGTTTGGGATTGAATGAGGATTTTGTATTTACATATGTTTGGATGAAGTTTTGGTTTGAGCTTTTGTGATGATTGAATTGTGGCTAGATTGAATGGATTTAGTAAGGTAGGACACGATTTTCTAACGATTTTTAGTCGTCTTAAATTATTTAACATTGTTCGAACTAGTTAATGAAACTTCACGCACCTTCATCAATCAAAATTTTATTTAGACATTAAAACCAAAAATTTGAAAAAGTGTTCATGGACTAAAATCAATCCTTTTAAATTTTAATCTTAAGTAAAAATATTTTTGTGACAAATAAATATCTAAGTTTTTTTCAATGAAGATAGGATAGATAGTCAAAAGCAGAGATATCAATCCCGACTAGGTTGGCATCGAGAGTATTACCCTACACCGTCAAACCACTAAGATAAGATTAATATAATATAAAACCCGTACATAAAACATGGGAAAACAAACCAAAGCCATGGGAGAATACAAGTCCAAAAAAGGAGAAAACTAACCTATCACCTAAACCTATATATAGGAAGGTATGTTAGATATGTTCCTGCAGAGATCATCCAAAATGAAAGATCGATGGTAGCAAATCCCACCAACAAATATCTAAGTTAACAAATTTTTTTCGACCATTAAAAAAATATATGTTAGCAAAAATTCACGCACGTATCAACGAAGATTATTAGTCTTTTATTAAATTTTATCTTACAAAACATATAATCTTTTTATACTAATTTAAAATTTTACTTAATAATTTTTATTATTTATTTATTACTTAAAATATTATATAATATATCAACATAAAATATGTTTTTAGTCCCTTTAAAAAAATTCGATTTTAGTCCACTAAATTTTTTTATCCTATTTTCATCTCCCTAATTTTGAAATATTCTATTTTTATTCTCAAATTTGTCGTAATTAGCATTTAATAATGGCTATTAACTGTCATAAAATTAACTTTGAGAATTACAAGTAGAGTATTTTCAAATTAGTGTGAGAAAAATAAGACAAAATATTTGAAGAATTAATACCAATTACAAAATTAAGTAGAAAAAAATATATTTTCCTGTGTATATATTTTTATTATTTAATTATTTCAGTTATAACTAAATAATAAATTACATAAAAGAATATGTTCAATGTTCAGTCTTAATTATTTAAAAACTGATTAAAACTAGTCTGCATATTTGTTAAGTATAGCCAGTAGCGGTAGCTATGGTACACAAGGCATTCGAATTTTGAACTGGCTTACACTATTTATACATTGGGGTCAGTTAGACAAGCCCCTTACACTTAATTATAATAAATGCAGTTTCTCTTTTAAATTCTGAATGAACCCTACTATCCTAAGGTGTTACTACTATTTGTCCTACTAAGAGAGAAGAATTTTAAAGTAGGGGTATACTTTTTTTTTTAGATTGTATAAGGGTATAGTTTGAAGTTTGAACAGTACATATTTTATTTAAATTTCGTTCTATTAAAGTGAATATTTAATATAAACGAAAAAGATGAATATTTAATTCTATTACACACACGTTCCCACTTATATGCACACAAGCATTTGGAAAAATCAATAATGTTAGCAGTGATATATATTTAATTTTAAGAGATGATAAAAAAAATTCTAAATTGATATTAGTATATTATTAGAGTAAAACTTTTTATGTTATCCTCTGTTTCGTTTATTTATTTTTATATGCAAAACAGAAGTTCATTAAATAATTTTTAAAGGCAAAGAAAGCTTATTAAAACTCCATAAGAGATGTTTTAACCCTTATTAATTACAAAGGTATGGTTACATGACTGGGCATGTAGTCTAATTATAATTCGTTCGAAAGAATTAATATACCAATTAGAAATCATCAAATTAATCACATCACCTAACATTGAGGGGATAGAAGGATCGACATTTCAATTTGATAACATCCATAATCGATGCTGTAAGTCAAAAGAACTATTTTGGATACAAAGATCTAAGTTTGATCTCTGAAGATTACGTTCTTGAAGAGGGACAACAAATTTTAAGTATAATGAAATTCCAAATCGAGGATTAATTTTATTGGCAGTCAAAAAAATTAAAACTTATGAAAATATCTTGGAATCTTATAAGGAAATCAAAAGTCCTTATTACGATTTAAAGAAAAAACACTAACTCGCTAGCTAATTAACCATTATAGACCATACAACAGAATGTCAAAGCATCTGTCAAAGCTTTAGCATCTTCCCTTACAGCAATCCGCTCTTCTAGAAATAACCATATACTTCTAACAATGGTAAAACCACGAATAGGTGGAAAGTCCAAACATGATATAAAAAGCAGCAGGTAAATAAGAGGTATTGACACGTCTCCTAATTAATGAATGTCATAGAAGTTGCAAGGCATATTATATCACTTCTTTACGAAATATGTACACAGAGGAGTGCTAGCACATCTTGTGACACACTTTTTCTAACACGTCTATTTTACTTTGATTAGAATTTAGTAACATTACAAAATTGAGAAAGAGACTCATCTAAATAAGTAGATCTCACTAAAATTTATAATTTTCAAAAAAGAATGTATTAGAAAAATACGTTAGAGAATGTTATTAGCATTTTTATCTATGTATATATATTAGAAATATATTTTATATTATTAAATTCATATAATATTATAATTAACTCTAATTTTTTATGAATAAATAAATAAAAATATGAAGTATAATCATAATTCTATGTCAAGTCAAGCTAATGATATTAATAGAATCATTCGCAAACTTACATTAAATCGAGTTTGAATTAAAAAAATTAATATTAAATTCAAGTTGAATTTCAAATCAAATAAATTATTTTAAAGTTAAGATAAACTAAACCAAGTTACACTCAAACTGATTTTCATTCCTAGTTCTTATAAATATATCTAATGGAAATTGAGATGAATGCTACTATAAATATTGTTAGTCTATAGTAATAATATGCTATATAATATATCAAGTAATAAATAACAAATAATTAATGAAAAGTGAATTATAAGATTGATTTAATGTTAAAAAAAAGAGAGAGAGAAATTATGAATTCGAATGATTTCTGTTATGGCCATCCAAAATGGGCTAAATCCAAAAGGCCCAATAAGAGCTGATCGGATTTGAGTTTCCAGGAACATTTTGGGTATAACCGTCGATTCTGCAACGGAATCAGGAAAAATAAAAGATAATGATTGCTCAGTAAATGCATATTATGTCGACGCGGATACGGAGGAAGTTTGTTCATGTCCACCCAGGCCAGTACTTATAGGTAAGGAATCCCAGGAGAAAGGTATGTTTTTTCTGGACTCTACTCTTTCATTACACACAGTGCACACACCCCACGCCAGATTGTGGTTTTCTCCTGAGTGCATTGTGATTATTTTCTCGGGAATACTTCACCACCATAAGTGTCCCTGGAAGGAGAGTTCAAATCCGACAGCAATCGTCCAACTCCATTGTTGGACCTCTATTTCTCACGAACAGAACAATTTCTACCATCAAAGACTAATATATTAATAATTAACATGAATATTTCAAAACAATAATTAACTAAATGTAAATATTTCAAAACAATAATTAACTAAATGTGCGAAAGAGGACAAAAACCAGACAGATATGCATGTTTATGGATAGAGGGGTAGAAATAATAAATGATAGGCATGGTAGGACAAAGTTGCAGACGGCAGTGATAACGACAAGTAATGAAGCAAAAGTCTGCAGCTTGTATTGTTTCTTTGGAGTTTCATATTCGTATAGTTATTAAGAAGGTAGGCTTTCAATGTAAAGACACGGTATCTCCGTGTCTTCGATGATCCACGCTTAATTTTTTATTTATCAATTTGAATGTGTTGCGAGGAAAAAGAGTGTGATGTGGGGTCACCATATGGCAGAGTGGCTCGTGACGAAAGAGGTGGATTAATTGGAAGTTTCAGCATGGGAGTGCGTTGATCATCAAAGTAAAATTCATCCGTGCACAAATTTCGGTTGTCACATTTACTATCCTTCAAGTGCGTCCACATTTTTGGTGTCATACATCAATTTTCACATTTACCACCCACAACAACCAATGCCCTCTCTCTGTCTCTCTTCAGATAATGCCAAAATAACTTGACTTAACGTTTCAAGAGACTTTAGCTCAATAGTATTACTCCTGTAAAATAATTTCTCAATCTGTATTGTACGTGGATGTATTATTTTGGTTATAATATATGTAAATGCATGTTCAAATGATGCATGATATGACAACTTTCTTGTTGTTTGAACACCTTTCAATATTAATTGCTCTTGAATAATGTGATGTCTTCAATAAACATGCAATTTCACTTAATTTTAGGCAAATAATGCAATGTGTAAACTTCAGTGTGTATTTAGGAAGTTTCCAAGATTTAAAAGTTGCTTCAAATTCTAACACATGAAATAAGAAGTATGGGAATGGTATCTATATTAAGATTAAGCATAGGCGTAACAAAAGCTGATGATGCTTGCATGTAACTGACTTATAGAATTCATATTTGTATAATAGAGATGTTGAGACATTGATCACTGTATGCTACTTAAGAAAGACCTTCATGCTTTATGTATAAGGGGATGTCATCATTATATACCTCAAACACAGTTGAATCCCATGGCACCTGTATAGGCTTGAGGAAAAGCTGCGAGATCGTCAATGTCATCTGGTATAGGAGATCGTCATCAGGTTACAGCCTATCTACAGGTTTCACCAATCCCTCAAGTCTCTATTTATCCTACATAGTTAATAAACATAAGTCAATGACAATCAACTCTTTATTTGTAACAAATCTTTTTTTTTTAATAATAACAAACAAAACAAAAGGAAAAACCTGTTCTGAAAAATGTTGTACAAGATGTGCCAGCCAAGCAAGGAAGGTGTTAAGGGTCTGCCCCACTAACTGAACCTCTTGAGTGAGTACAGGGACACGAGCATCAGCATCTCGAACTTTCTCAACATTGACCTTTACTTAATCATTGCCCAAAGGGACGTTATGGACAGTTTTCGACCCCTCATAAACTCTTCCAAGGGCAACTAGCTGGGATGATTGTCATTAACATACAACCCGTGTCTGTCTAATGCACCCGTGTTAGGGTTCTACCTTGAGGATTCGACATAGCTTCCCTTTGTGCTGACACAAGCAGTAGAAGGACTAACCTCAGGCTTAGGAGGTGGTACGAGTCCCTGGGATTACATCTGGGACATCATCTGGCTAAAGGACAACATTAGTTGTCGAGTCACTTTTTCAGTGATCGACTGCTCCAGCTCGTCCCTGATTTTCTGTGTCAGCTTCTTCGAAATATTTTCTGTTAATTGATGCAGCTCTTTTGGGTTGATCGATATAGACATGCGAGAGCTTATTGAAGTTGGTCCAAAGTATTGTCTGATCATCACACTGATTCCAGTAGTACGGACATGGCCAGAGTGCTTTGATCGCCTAATGGCAGCAGTAAGTACATCCTGACGTCCATAAGCGACAAAGTGGCCCTGTGTGGACTGCTCTTCAAGGGAATCTCGCAGTTAACAAAATATTGCATGAGTTCACAGACTACTGTTGTTATTATAAAAATTGACTATTTAAATAAAAGGATAATTTACAATTCTATATGCAATTTTGCGTTCTGTCTCAGATGTCATTTGACCAAATTTTTTGGTGCGAGGCATCTTCCACTTCACGTGTCATCTAATGGGAGATGGAGGATCAATAATTGTTTCTGTGCTCCTGGATTGTGCTTCTTGCTCCAATTGTTTCTTTTTTGTTTCCTCCAGTAACATTTATTATAGTAAATCATAACCCCCATGAGACAACACGTGAGGGGCAGTGTTTAGTTTCTGGATGGCCTGAGCCTTCTTACTAACATCCTGTCACAATTAGACAGAAACTTGTCAACAAAATGCGCTTGAAAAATAATGCATAATTGTCAAAGTCATAAACAATGCAAGTCAACTAAACGTCCCATGAAGGGTCTCCATGACTCTGACAAAATTGGTTCCACTTTTCTTTGTTGATACCATACTTCTCACAGATAATGTCATCGTTCTCCTCCTTGCCTTGTGCCAGAGCCCATTTGGAGGTCAAATTTGACTTAAATTGCCTCCATCTCTCTCCTACCATTTTAAGGATTTTCTTCTTCACCCTTTGGTCGGATGCTTCTGGAATATCAAATTCAACCTGCGATACAAAAAAAATACATTTAATAGTTAGTCAATAACATTCAGCACTTTAAGATTTTAAGGACAACTAATTACAATAACATTCAACATTTAATTCAAATACATGAATGTTCTCCCAAATCAAATCAAATCAACTAGTTAACAAATGTGACATCCACCTTTTCTCGAGCTATGATCCCCAAATATGTCCTTAATTTCTTTCTATGGGGACCATCAACTTTCCCAGTGGCATGATCCACATGAACCACTAGTCTCTCCATCCTGACGTGTCTGATAGCCAATGATTTGAGTTGTGTTGTTTTTCTAGTCTTTTTCGATGTAGACAACGAAGGTGCTGACTCTGGAGGAAGAGAGGAGCTTGGCGGTGTAGTCATGTGCATGTTAAAAACAACATTAATTAAAGTCAACTCACTTTGTATGGTAAAGTAATTGTAAATATGAAACAAGTAAATATAAAAAGATTACATTATATGATGTTTATTAATTCTCCTTCATCATGATCATTATGATTTGCATGGACATCATCAACTTATTCTTCTTCGTTTGCGTTAGGCATTTGTATGGAGAAAGGAGTGACACAAATATTAAGGGTTGAATCATCATCTTCAACATTAACACCAATGTTTTTTCTGTGTAGAACAACTAACCACCTTTCATCACAAGGATTCATAAAACACCTTTTTACCTTGAAACAACACACATGAATTTAACATAATTAAGCTCTCAGATTTCTTCAATGACTCCAAAGTAAGACATGGACGCTAGATGGGGATTGTCATCATGTATAGTAGCAAAGTGTTGGGATTCAGCCCTAAGACTAACCCCACTGTTTTGCACTATACTCTTGTCATCTTGTGATTTGGTGTAGAACGGATACTTGTTAATATCGTATCCCTGCCAACTTCTAACATTTCTTTTAGGCCCATCTACTAACTTCTTTAACATTTCAGAAGCATTATCGCCACCAAAGATTGTATCTTTAAACTAATTCAGGAAAGTCTTGTTAGCTCTATCAACATCTTATTCTTGGTCATTTTTGGGTTACTTTCCTTGATTAAGACTTTGTGACAAACTATGTATGGAAGAACTTCATTATTTTTATTCAGTATATACAAATGAGCTTGTGAAATTCATCTAGACCCAAAGTTATAACATGCAGCCCTCGTGAAACTTTACCTCCAACTTTCTCGTCATGCTGAGACTCGGGAAGCCCAACATGTTTTTCCTTTACAATGTACTCTGAACAAAATTCAATAGCTTATTCTACAATGTACCTTTCAACAATGTATGCTTCAGGACGGTGTAGATTCTTTGTATACCTTTTAAAATCTTCATTTATTGCTCAACCGGGTACATCCACTGTAAATAAATGGGACCACACAATTCAATTTCCTTCACCAAGTGAACAATTAAGTGATCCATGATGCGAAACATGAATGAGGAAAATACATTTTCAACTGACACAAGATAATGGCAGCCTTGTTTTCCAAGTCGTATAACTTTACAGGGTCAATGACTTTGCTATAAATGTCATTGAAGAAAAAGCACGGACGAGTTATGGTATGCTCTCAGACAACGTACACGAGAACAATTCTCGAGAGGCCTCATACCTCTCATGTCTGCCTTTAACATCATACAACTCCTTGAGATGCAAGATGATAGAGGGAGCATCCATATGCTCAAGCTGCTTTTGTAGCTCAGGCGACATGGATGCCAACATAATGCATACTGCCATTGTATTGTCATTCATGTGCTGCTTATGAGCTTCCATATCATAGAACTCATAATCAGTTTTGCCGAGATGCCAATGGACATGATCCTGGGCAGGAGTTGCATTTTGCTAGATGCACCCCTTGTTTTAATGGATGCACTCCTTGTAAAACACTTGACGCATATTCTTTTTGAGACATAATCTTTGTACTTGTAATTAAATTATGTGTTGTAAGTGCGTACATATATTTGAAATGTTTTATGAGTACCTTGATCTACGTGTATATTCTATGATGATGGTTGTTATATGCTCACGAAAAATTTATCACCATTTTCACAAGTGACCAATGGGGTGTTCTTTTTATTAAAATGAATTTATATCATGGTTATGAGTTAGTAATACAGTAGCGACGTGGCGGGTCGTTACAAATATGGTTTACCAATCAGAGTTGAAATGTAGAAATAGTTGAAATGTAGAAATCAAATTCAGAACTTTCTCTCCAAAACTTCTTTGAAAATCTTGCCCAAGAAATCTTTCAATACATCATGAAGATTAAAAAGTTAGATAACAGCTTTATTAACTCAGAAAATCCTGTCTAACTTTGAGAAGGCTTGTATATGCTCAGAAATATCGAAGTATGTAAGTTGTATTTTCAGGCAAGCCTTCAATCTATTTATAACCAATTTTTATAACAGAATGTAATCAATTAAAGCGCCAAGTAATCGATTAAATTATCATGTGTAATTGATTAAATTACCAAATAATCGATTAAATTATCATGTGTAACAGAATGTAATCATGCATGTTAATAATCATGTTAATAATCATGTATGCATGTTAATAATCATGTATACACTTAACCAAATTACAAGCTTCTTCTTTAGCTCTATTTTCTTTCTGCTCCCCCTATATCCAATACATGATGTCATCGTGATGGATGCATGTTGTACATGAGGGGTGCAGTGGCCTGTTGGATATCACTCCAGGGAAGAATTTATGAATTTTAAGCATTATTGAAGAGAGAAAGGGATTGCTTTGAATTCTAGTCTCTATCCATGATCAGTGCATTGATGAGCCCATGTTTGTATGTTGTGTATGTACATGGGGGTGCATGACTTATTGGATATCCTTGTGAGGAAGAGTTTACAAATTTTAAGCATTCCTATAGAGAGAAAGGGATCGCTTAGAATTTTGGTCGCTATCCATGATCAATGCATTGATGAGCTCATGTTTCATACTTCATAATTGCACAGAAATAGAATGAAGGCAGTGTGTACATGTGATTTTTATGAGGATAAAAATGCAGGTACTAGGGGGCATGTCACTCGGTTTGGAATTCCCTTGAGACTTTGGCTTATCACCATGGGGGGAATAGCCAATGCACGACAGAGTGACCCCAACATACTACTGAATCATTTTCCTAAGTGAGAGGCTATTTCCAATGGTACCACATTTCATGGTGAGATTTAAGTCAGGTGCATGCATCATTCTAAGCATAATTGACTTGAATTGTGGAAAAAGTTCATGACTAGTTTGTTGAGCATATGTTGAACTGATTGATTATTGAGAATGGTTGTGGTTATTATTGTTATTGTTTTCTTGCTAATCATTGTTATCTGGTATTTGTTGATCTTGTATAATAAACTCACCCTTGCAATTTTGTACCATGTGGTTGGTACCTGTGATGATCGCGAACCTTCGTTCGTGGGAGCAGATGAGTAGCAATAGGTGATATCAGAGAGAGATCCTTTTTGTTGGAGCCGCCAAGCCGACGTGATAATGTTGGAATTCATTTTGGGGAAGAGTTGTGTTTTGTTATTAACTCTTTCTTAGTTGGTTCCTTAATTATTTTTGGTTGGGCATGTAAATTTCAGGCTTAAATACATGTAAAAACTAAACTAAGTTCTGACATGTGAATGACGTATAATGATTCAATTTATACATATGTATATTTATTTAATTATGTATTTGTGCGATGTTTGGTGAGTGTAGTATAGCGAAAAATTTACTCTCATTTTCATAATAAAATTAAGGGAGTTTTCATTAAAATTTTGAAATTATAAATTTAGAGTAGTGATATCATAGCAACAAGGTGGGTCGTTACAAAGCCTGCCTTTAGGACCCGTTATGGTCACTACGAGTATCTAGTCATGCCCTTCGGTGTGACTAATTCCCCTGGTGTGTTTATGGATTAGATGAATAGGATCTTTCACCCCTATCTGGATAGTTTTGTGTTAGTATTCATATATGATATTTTGGTATACTCTAAGACTAGAGAGGAGCATGAGGATCACTTAAGGATTGTGCTACAACCCTTAAGGACTAACAACTTTATGCTAAGTTTTCCAAGTGATAGTTTTGGTTACAGAAAGTTAGTTTCCTAGGACATGTGATATCCCAATGCAATATAGCTATAGATCCTTCTAAGATAGAAGTTGTTTCTTGTCTATACTCTTTTGAGGATGTAGCTTTCAAGGCTATACTCTTTTGCTTCTTGTCTGCATCTTCTAAATGTGTTATTTGAGACATTTCTAATTCATACTCAAGTATGTTACCAAATAATGTAGCCATGGACATCTTTGATAGACTTTTACCAAATAATGTAGAGGGTATCATATTCTTTGTTGTAAAATCATATTGAACTACTCTCTTTTCTGCATCTGTCATCTCATCCCATTCTTTGGGAATCATTTCATTATCAACAGTTTTGAGTGGAATCAAATGACCTTTTTCTATTGCATTCCATGCACCAGAGTCATTTGACTTGATGAAAATCTGCATTTTGTTTTTCCAAAAACTGAAATGCTCTCCTTCAAACATCGAAGGACGATTAAGGTTGGCACCCTCCTTGAAATTAGTTTGTGTGGTATTCATTTTCTTTAAATAAAGATTGTGATCTTGAATAACACTCAAGAACCTGCTCTGATACCAATTGGAAACAGTATGAACCTCACACAATAACCAAGATGAGGTGTGAATTGGTTAAGCTTGGTCTTTTAAAAATCTTTAAGTAATAAGAGTAATCAAGATCGTATCACAAATAAACCAAGAATGCTCTAATCAATCAAACCACTCAGCTCAAGAATGCAATCACAAAACTTTTACTTGTTGAATAAGAAATGTAGCACCAAAGAAAGTCAAATTATAACAACAATAAAAGACTAGAAAGAAGTATTCAACTTGAGAAGTTACATCCAATTCTTCCAACCACAAAGGTTAAAGTTCCACTAATAACAAATTGTTCTTACAAGCTTTTTACACAATCACTCTCAATCAGACATAGATTAAGAATAAGACTTCTAACACACTTAAAATCTGTGTGATCAAGACGTAGAGATCACCCACCTATACTCTTATCCCCTAGGAACACCTATCCTAGTAAAGCTTTAAGAAATCCTATGTTATTAATACAAAAAAGAAACACAAAAGAATACACAGCAAAATGTAAAGAAAGAAACCACCTGTGATCCAATAAATGATGAATGCAAATGGTTTACAAGACTGGAATTAAAAAGGTGGAAGATGTTACTTTAGAACTTTCTTTCTACAACTTCTTTTGAAAGCTTGCCCAAGAAGAAACCCTCCTTTGAAATCTTTGAATCTTGAGGATTTGTGGACTTGACAGAGTTAAGCACTTGAAATTAATTCTTAGTCAGAAAGATAATGAAAGAAATTTTTAATTTCATTTTTATTTTCCAAAACCCAACAACTATTTATAGAAATCAGTTTGTAATTGTCAGTAATCGATTAAAATGATAATGTAATCAATTAAATACTCTTATGTAATCGATTGTTAACAAGTTTAATTGATTAAAGTGTTCTTGAGCTTTCTGGAAAAGATATGAACAAAGTAATCGATTAGTTCGTCATGTAATCGATTATCATAGGCAGTCTTAATTTCAAATACGTGCCAAGTAATCGATTACCACAATGTCATAATCGATTAAAGCAGAAAGACTTTTGTGTGACTTTGTGAAGTGTAATCGATTACCATATGCTTGTAATAAATTAAAGTGTTCTTGAAAGCTTAAGTAATAGATTACCACAAGTTGGTAATCGATTATAGCAGGGAAAATCTGTTTTTCAAAACCTTAAACTTTTAACACTTTGGCTTTTATGCAATCATGAAAACTCTTTGTTTTAGAAAAGATTTTTCACAAGACTTATGATTTTATGAAAACATGAATGCAAAAACCATGAATGAGCTTTACACAATGGATCATAGGAAGTTTCATCTCATACACAAATTACAACTACCAATCAAATTGATTTACATGTAAAAAAGCCTAAACACTTTGTAGACTTGAGACTTAGTTTCTTGAACCTCTTGAGCTCCCCCTAACTCTAACACTAGTGAGTTACTAGGAGAGATCAGAGAGGGCCATAAGTTTGACCCTTTTCTGAGAACTCAGTTAGAAGCCATAGCATCAGGGAGAGATAGTAGTTTCAATGTGGGATCGAATGGAATCCTGAGACTTTGAGATAGAATTTGTGTCCTCAATGTACTAAAGCTTAGGAAGATGATCTTGGAGGAAGGCATAAGAGCAACTTGAGCATCCACCCTGGTGCTACAAAGATGTATCAAGATCTCAAGACAATGTTTTGGTGGCCAAACATGAAGAGAGATGTTAGTGAGTTTGTGTATACGTGTTTAGTCTATCAGAAGGCTACGATAGAACATCAGAGACCCTCAAGTAAGTTGCAACCTTAGTGGAAGTGGGACAGTATCTCCATAGATTTTGTTGTAGAACTACCTAGAACCCCATAGGTTTATATTCTATCTGGGTTACTGTTGTCAGATTGACCAAATTTGCTCACCTTATCCCCATCAATATTAGGTTTTCCTTAGAGAAGTTGATCTCCCTGTATATTAGTGAGATTGTAAGATTACATAGTGTGCCATCTAACATAGTATCTGATAGAGATCCTAGATTCACCTTTAGGTTTTGGGAGAGTCTGATAAAAGCATTGGGAACCAAGCTTAGGCTAAGTTCAGCTTACAACCCTCAAACTGATGGTCAAACTGGACAGACCATTCAACCGCTGGAGGACCTTTTGAGTGTATTAGAACAAAAAGGTAGTTGGGAGAGTTTTATGACATTGATAGAGTTCACCTATAACAATAGTTTTCATTCTACCATTGGCATGGCTCCCTACGAAGCTTTGTATGGTTGAAGGTGTAGGACACCCTTGTGCTAGCTAGTGTAACACCCTGGAATTTCAAGTGGCTAAGCTGAACGTTTTATATGTGTGTTATGTTGATTGATTATATGTTTTATTTTATAATTTTCTGTTTTGAGTGCTTTTGTCTTGGGATGTATGTTTGGTGGATGTAAAGTCAACTTTTTTTGCTGTGGTTGCTATGCATGTACGCATGGTGGACATGTCTTGTCAGCTGTGTTTATTAGCAGTAGACTGGTGCAGCGGAAGCATGCTCTTCCTTTCTTCAATCCTTACGTTCTCTCTCTAAACTTACCCAGAAACCTCTCTTTCTCGACCCCTCTATGTTACCTTTAACTCACGAGAACCATCGTATCTGCCTCAAAATCCTTTCGTCAAGAAGAACCTTGTGGCTGAAGCAGAAGTTTTGGACAACCCGTCGTGAAGCTTGAGAATGAACTCCTGGTTAGGTAAAGGGAGTTTATTATGTTTGATAATAACTTTAGATACCATGGTCGGGGGCCAGGGAGTCTAACCACGACGATAACTACATGTCCCTAATTTTTGTTATTTTCCAGAAAAGCTATGCCTTTTAATGAATGGGACGTGATATGCTTTATGTCTGTTGGTTGGTGTTTTGTGTTGATGTTTGATGGTGTTTTGAGATGAAGAGTCAATGGTGTTCTTATGGGGGAGTTGATGCTGTAAGAATTCCTTGGGCATGCGTGTGAAGTTGGCATTTTGATGCTGAAAACTCCCAAGACACTTTGTAGTAGTGTTTGTGGAGGTACCGGATACCGGGATGGGTATGTCGAGCTGAGCTGTTTACGTAGCATGCATGTGTGCAGGACATGACCCTTAGTCCTTGTTGGCAGACATCTATATACCGGGGGTTGTTCCCTTAGAGCTACTAGGGCTCGCTTCCTTATCTTTAGATATACCGGGTTCCTTACCCGAGGTGGTACTTTAGAGCTGTTGAGCTCAAGTTACTTTGAGAGAGAGAGCCAACGGGTTCCCTAATTTGGATGGGCTCATGCCTTCTCAGGAAAAGAGTCATCGGGTTCCCTAACTCGGATGACCTTGTGCTTCCTCGGATAAAGAGCCACCAGGTCCTCTACTTGGTTGAGCTTGTGTCCTTTCTTTTAGAATGACAGGATTCTCTCTCCAGGTCATTTCTTTAGAGCTGTTAAGCTTATTTCCTTTCCTTAGAGATACCGGGTTCCTCACTCGGGATGGGCTACTCTCTAGAATTGCTAAGTTCAAGCCTTCTCTTTGTGAGGCACCGGGTTTCCTTACTCGGTAGAGCTCGTACCTTTTCTTAGTGAGCTACCGGGTTTCCTTACCCGGACAACCTTGTGTAGGTTGGTGATATTAATACAATCCTGAGTCTTGCAAGCGCTATCTGTTATAATCGATTAGAGCGCTTATGTAATCGATTGTATAGTGCTGAGTCCATCCTTGGTATTTTATAGAAACCAAAGGACCCCCTTGACTGTCTTTGACCAACCTTTACCGTCCTTGTCTGATCTTTACCGACCTTGTCCGCCCTCGTCCGACCTTGTTCGGATTTCTAATTCAAGTTATTATATCTAGGTGCCAACCCAGACACCTAATACTTCACACCGGCTCACTTGTTTGTGGTGTTTGTGAATGACGTATAAGGGACGTATGTGACTATGTTGATAATAATTGAGGTCGGCCTATGTGATGGCTTGAGATAATGATGTATGCATTGATACCATTGGGGGGTGCATGGCAGCATCCTAGCTAGGACGAGTTGTTCCCGGGCCAGGCCATGCATTGATGGTGCCCATGGTGATCTGAATGCGGGTGGATGTACATAGATACCCACGGGGGTGTATGGCAGTATCCTAGCCAGGGCGACTTGTTCCCGGGCCGGGCCATACATTGATGGAGCCGTGGTGATATGCTATGTATATACATGTGAGATGTCGGGTGGTTAACCTTGCAAGGACCACGGTCAGTGCATCGATGAGCCTATGTTGGGGCGGCCCTCTTCTAAGGCAGTACGTATGTACATGGGGGGTGCATGGAATTATCCTAGCCAGGATGGATTTGTTCCTGGGCTGGGCCATGGATTGATGGAGCCCATGTGACATACTACATTTGCATGACGAAAATAGGATGATTGGCTGTAGGGTACGGGGGTACTGGGGGCCACGTTTGTTAGGAACTCCTTCTGACACCCATGGCTGATCACCAATGGGGGGAGCGACTTGTGCATGATAAAGTGACCCTGATAAGCTACTGCATCATCTGTATACCATATTGCATGCTGAGAGTTGAGTCAAGAGCATGCATCATGCTAGGCATTACAATGATGATTTGTGGAATGTTTCTGGATGTCCGTGCATGTTAGTTGCATGGTGAAATGTTTGGATATTGTGATGATATGGTGATGTTCGGATTGTTTTCCCTAACTGATGTTATTTATTGTTTGTTGTTTAACATGATGAACTCACATTTGCTTTGTTGTGTCGTGTGGTTTGGTACTTGTGATGATCGCGAACCAAGTTCGTGTGAGCAGACGGACATCAGTAGGTTCTTTGGAAGATGACCATCTTTTGGTTGGAGCCGCCGAGTGACCGGGATGACGATGGATTAGATCCCAGGCAGGAGTTGTGTTTTTCTAGTTACACCCCTTGTTTTAATGGCTACACCCCATTGTTTTGCTAGTTACACCCCCATCGTTTAATTTCTTGATTCCTTTGTAAAACACTTAATATATTTTAGACATGGTTAATTGTATCTACAACTAAACTATGTTTTGTGTATATATATATTATTTGAGATGTCCTATGCGTATCTTAATTATGTGTATATTCTATAATGATGGTCATTATGTGTTTGCGAAAAATTTACCATTGTTTTTATAATCAAATTAAAGGAGTTTTCATCTAAAACATGTTAATGGCGTGATTAAGTGTTAGTGATACAGTAGCGACGTGGCTGGTCGTTACAGCTAGAATCTGGAACCTGAAGTGGTACAACAAACCATTGAGAAGGTTAAGTTTATTCAAGAGAGAATGAAGACTACTTAGAGTAGGTAGAAGAGTTATCAGGACAAGAGGAGGAAAGACCTAGAATTCAAGGTTGGTGATCATGTATTCTTGAGAGTCACTCTATGGACTGGGGTTGGTCGAGCCTTGAAATCCTGAAAACTCACACCTTGTTTTATCGGTCCCTTCCAAATTATCAAAAGAGTCGTCTGTTAGACTTTTGGCAAGCGTACCAATTGTCGTTGTAAGTTACAAAATTTATAAAAGTTCATCTCCACAGGGACTTGATTTTTACTCAGTTAATTCAAATAAAGCTTAACAATTTAATAGTTATGTACAATGAGTGTGAACGGAGTTTCATGTAGTTGTGGATTAACAGAAATTATGAAAATTTAGAAGAAACGGAAATAATAAATTTAGTGCGGAAGATTATGAGTAATTACGGAAAATTACGGAAGATTATGGAAAATAAAACGAGTTTGATTAATTCGAGAACGTAGGATTCGATTTCATCGTTCGTACCCTTAGTATTCAATTAATATTACCATGCATAAGTTATTTTCTTTTATTATTGATGCACACATAAAATCACCCCAAATCGATTCCTCGTATTTGAGAATCCTAAGAATATTTATCAAATATCGATCCCTTGCATATGAAATAAATACCCCAGCATTACGATCATATTCACGTGTTATTTGCAATCTAAACATTATGCTCTATTCCTAGCAACGTAACGTGAAGAGTAAATTATTCAATTCAAGTTTTAAGAGTACTTTCCAGTTAAACTTAGAACCTTATTTCATGAAACTATTGATCAAGTATAATCAAGCATTAAGTACGGAATAAATTTACCAATAATAAATAGAAAAGACTTATGCATAAACAAATATTAAAAGAGATACTTAAGGGTAAGAAGATTACATCCAATCCTTTAAGAGAAGCTAGCCAAGCATGGAGAGAACCTCTTTAGAAGAATAGATGAAAGGACTCATCACCGCTTCTTTCCGGCAGAGTTTCCACACTAATCCTCACCTCTCTCACTAACCTAAGCTATCTACTAACAAGATTTAAGAACCTAAGGCTTGAGAGCAAGCTTAGGAACAAGGGAGAAGAGACAATTGAAGTTGCAAGAAGTGGTTTTTGCCTTGGGGGTGCTTGGGTATTTATAGGGGCTAGCCTGGTCGAGTTTGGTCGCCCAAGTGACCATTTTATGTGTGTTCCAGTCGCCCAGGCGAGTTAAGGCCCAGGTTGCACATCCACTTGGCCACTTAAAGGCCCAATTGCAGGTGTTACTCACCCAGGCGAGCTAGTTGCACTATATTCACTCGCTTGGGCGAGTTAAATGTACTTTCAGAAGAGTCTTTTGGGCTTTGATGCATTTTGGGCCTGATTTGCTTGCTGCACCTCCCAGGTTTGCTTTATGATTCATTTTTTCTTGCTCTAAGTGTACAGAAGCTTCGGAATTCACGAAATCTAGCAAAATACAAAAGAAGATTGGATGAATTTTCAAGAATTATAAAACAACATTAATGCTAAGTGCTAAATACAAACTAACTAGATTAGGGCAAATTTTTATGGATATTCTTAGTAAAAGTGGAAGATAAGTGCCTTAAATGCAACCCTAATTTCACTATGATATGGCACTTATCAACTCCCCCCAACCTAGAATCTTGCTTGTCCTCAAGCAATAGTAAAAATATTTTTGTTAATTGGAAACATGTTTTATAAAGAATCAACTTCTCAAAAATGATCAGAACATATTTTCAAATAGTTAACCTCAAGATTTGAAATCAAAAGATTAAATTCACATAACCAAAATGAGATTAAGATCAATTTACATTTCCTTTCTAAAAAATATCAGAGGAAACATATGACTAATTCGTACAGAGGAAAACCTCTCAAGTGTTTAATTCTCTCACAGGTAAGTGTTTCATCTTAATTCCTACACTGATATTTTATAGATTTGATTTTGCAATTCATTTCCTATCAAATCAAAGTGCATAATCAACAAGGATCATTAGGGCTTTTATGGCTGGGCTTTTGGTTAGAAAAGAAATCTTGGTTTTTCTGGATATTCAAAGAACCTTTAGAATAGGAGAGCATATACAGATAAAATAGTGAAATCATTACTTCCTATGTCTTCCTTTTTTCTTCCAAGATATCTATCAATCTTTTTATTCACCCAACTTTGTACAATACTTTAAAACACAAGGAATTTGTTTCCTTTTCTTTTTCTTTCACTTCTTTTCTTTCTTTTCTTTTACATGAATAGCATATAGCCACATTTAAAAGTCTTTTTCATATCATGAATTACCCAAAGGAAGTTTCCCATCAACAGATCATTTCCTTTTTTGCTCTCCTATCCTTAGGTAAGGTAGGGAATTCCTATCCTAGGTTAGGGTTTCAACAAAATATCAACTGTTTGGCTTAAAAAGGGTTGCAAATGGTAAATCATTAAATTCATATTGGGATAGCTTTTTGGCCGGTGACTTTAAAAGATATTTAAAAAGAAAGAAGGCCTAAATCATGTCATTGCATCATATGTTTTGACAATTAGAAATTAATGCAAAATTACTATAAATCATATCAGTGAGGACTCTCAATATAATCTATGTGGTTGCACACACTCACTTAGGCTTAAGGTCTGTTTTCATGTTCAAATCAAATCAATGTTTCGAAAGATATTTTTTGTTAATTTCATGTATAGATTCTTGCCTTCATTTGATATTTGGGAAAATCATTTCATTTGTTTTTCATTCTCAAGATTTTTCAAAAATCATTTTGTTGTTCTGATCCAACTATCAAAATCAAGTTTCAAAATAATATCTATTGATTCTTTTCAAAACATGTAATTTTTCAAGAAAATTATTTCTTTTAAGTCCCAAAAATGATTTTTATATTATATAATTACTTTAAACAAAAAGCAAAAATTTTGGTATAATTTTCAAAAAGACATGTTAATAGCATATAATACCAATAATATTTATCAATATATAATACCAAAAGATTATCAGTGCATATAACTAAACAAAGATGAAATAGTTAGTAATAATAACAGTAATATAGTAACTGAAGACATAAATAATTAAAGAAAAATTAAAACAGTGTCACAGTGTCTCAGATGATGCAAATCCATGTAATAAGATGTCAGATTCTACTCTAATGGTCTTTGAGGGCTGCACTGGGATTCCATAGAACCGACATAGTCCTGTAATGAGTGCAGGAAATCCTAGTGCTCTATTTGCTTTTTCTGGGTTTGTTGGATGTTTGGGAGGCTCTAAGGTGACAAACTGATGGATGGAATCTGAAATGAGCTGGGCTATATTAACAGTGATCTGAGACATACAACTAAAAACTAGCTGACTTTTGGGTAGGGGTAGATCACTGTTATGGTCACTATGAAGAATGTTGCTCAAGAGGAATGTCATCCAAATTTGGGTTAGGGTAGTCATATTAGTGCGCATTAACCTTACCCTGCTACCTGTTATACCTTTTGCAAAATCAGTACCTGGTACACAAAGTAGATCGATTAACTCCTGTTCATCAAACCCTAACTGGATGTTCCTTCTTGCCTGGTACTCACATAGCTGTCCTTCTTCCAGAATTAAGGGATTCCCTAGGAATTGGTTAATGGCATCTATGTCATATGGAATCCATTACCCTCGCACAAAAGACCGCTTATCTCTGATTCCTTCTTCTATAGGCCATGCGTTTGCATAAAATTCTAAAACAATTTCAGGATCAAATTTGTGCATAGGATTGGCCAATTGCCCCCATCTCCTTCTATTCAATTCAGCTGTGAAGTTGGAGTATTCATCATCCATCAGTTGAACTTTTCTCTCTCTTAGGAATGACCAGTTCTTTATTATTTCAAATCTTTGCTGGTGTTCCTTGGTTCTGAATTTTTGAGCATCAAATTCCATATTTTCTGGGGGGTTTGAACTTGATCCCTCTCCCACGTGTCGAGCTCGTTTTGATGAAAGCTTTTTAGGTGCCATCTACAAAAGGAATTCACAAGGAAATAGCAATGGAAATGATACAAATCAGACATGCAAGCCTTTGAACAAATCAGAAATAGCAAAGCTTTGTACATAACAATCAGCAAGTATTAAAGATGGCATCCCTTTGAAAATTCAATTTTGGTGTATGTGTAATGTATGAGCAGGCCTTTGCACCTTAACATCCAATCAAACATGCAGCCATTGGATACTTGTTAATCTATATGTTATACCTCAGCTTATAATATTCATGAATTTCTAAATGCTAAAAACACTATAAACCATTTCTAAAAATTTCCAAGTGTTGTGCATAAAGGAATGATTCACTTTTTAAAGCTAGCATTAAGCATGTGAGGTATATTATGCACTTCAATTCATCTAACAAGCATTCTAGAAGCAAATTCGTGCAAGAATTTAGAGGTATAGCATGGCTGTTTTTTTTTTTGAAGCATTTGACCGAACACTTGGTGTGCACACTTTGTGGTGTATGTAAATGAAAGTATTATGTATAAGCTTGCACCAAATTTTTCAGAAAATAAAAAGAAGAAGCAACAGAACCATAATTGGGCAGAATTCATCACCAAAAATTTCCTAATTAATAACTTATTGGCCTAGGGTTTGAAATTCAAACAAGAACACAAGGTTGCAAAAATGAGAAAAGAACACAAACTACACTTAATGAAAGTTATTCTAAGCTATTTATATCATCAGTAAAAGAAAGATAGGTCCAGAAGCACATACCTGGTGATGAAGGGAAGATATGGGTAAGGAGTAAGTAGCTTGGGCGAGTTGAAGAGAAGAAGAGCACAGCAAAAGCACAAAAAGGAATGCAATTTGAGTGAAATTTGATGTTTTTGGCCTTTTTATTTTCGTGCTGCAGGACCTTGCTCGCCCAAGCGAGCCAAATAGGCATGATACACTCGCTTAGGCGAGTTAACCAGCCTCTTTTTTTTTTTTAGAAAAATTATTTTAGCTTATAATTATCTACTACTTTAACTAATCTATATTTATATAGGCAAAAATATTTAAATAAAATGATAAAGCATAGAAAAAGAAAGGTTAGAAGTTACTTAGGTTGCCTCCTAAAAGCGCTTCTTTAACATCATCTTAGCTGGACGTATTTGTAGCTCAAGCTTCTTGAAAATGAACCACCATGATGAGTCTTTCAACATCACCACCTAAGTAGGGCTTGAGTCTGCCACCATTAACTATCCATGTTCTATTTGTGGCTGAATCTTCAAGGACTACAGCCCCATGTGTCATTACTTCTTTAATGATGAAGGGTCCAGACCATTTGGACTTCAGCTTTCCTAGAAACAATCTTAATCGAGAATTAAATAACAAAACCCGTTGTCCAGGCTGAAAATTCTTTCTCAACAATTTCTTATCATGATAAAATTTAACTTTCTGCTTATAAAGTTTAGAATTCTCATATGCGGACAGTCTCAGTTCCTCCAATTCATGAAGTTGGATTTTTCTTTGTTAACCTGCAAAAGAAGGATCAAAATTTAAATACCTGAGTGCCCAAAATGCTTTGTGCTCCAATTCAACAGGTAGATGGCATGATTTGTCGTAGACCAACTGGAAGGGTGTAAGGCCAGTAGGAGCTTTGTATGCTGTCCTATAGGCCCACAATGCTTCATCTAGCTTTTGAGACCAGTCCTTCCTTGATTGAGCAACTGTTTTCTCTAAGATTTTCTTGATTTCTCTATTGGAAACTTTAGCTTGCCCATTGGTCTGAGGATGATAAGGTGAGGCCACCTTGTGTCTGACACTATAGTGTTGGAGAACCTTCTGTAATTGGGTATTGCAAAAATGAGATCCTCCATCACTTATCAGCACTCTGGGAGTTCCAAACCTTGAGAATATATTTTTCTTCAAGAAGCGAATAACTGTCTTTGAATCTGCATGTTGTGCAGCTACTACTTCTACCCACTTGGTCACATAATCCACAGCCAATAAAATGTATTCATTTGAGTATGAGGATGGAAATGGACCAATGAAATCAATCCCTCAACAATCAAATGCCTCAACCTCTAGAATGTTGTGTAAAGGCATTTCATTTCTTCTGGAGATTCCACCTGTTCTCTGGCAATTATCACATCTTTGCACATATTCATGGGCATCTTTGAATAGTGTAGGCCAATAAAATCCTAACTGTAGGACCTTTGCAGCAGTCCTCTCTCCATTGTAGTGGCCTCCATATGGTGAATATAAAATATAGGAACACTTCACACTTAAGAGGGGGGTTATTGGTTAAACCTTGGTAAATTAAAAATTCTTAAAACAAAATCAAAGTTTCCCTTAGGATCTTTATCACTTTGAAACCAAGAATCTTTATTCAATCAAATGCTCAGCCCAAAGTATCCAATGGCTCAAAATTAAATTGATAAGCAAAGCAAGATAATCAAGATGGACAGAAAATAATCAAGAACGAAATTAAAATCAAAGCACAAGAGATTTATACTGGTTCACTTCAAACACTATGAAGCTACATCCAGTTTTCTTCCACTCAACACTAGAGTGAAGTTCCACTATTACAAATTTTTGTTCTTACAAGTAATTACAAAGTCTCTCTTTATCAACTCTAGATAAAGTTCAGTAATCTAAAACACTATTAGAATCTTAGAGACAACCCATTGAGAACACTACTTAGCCCAACCCCTAGAGAAACCTTATCTCTAGATTACAAGCAAGAAACCCATTTACAATAGACAATCAAATACAAATTCAAAATAGAATTACAACCACTAAGTTAAGGAACGAAATCACCTGATGATCCAGTAAATGAATATGCACATGAATGAATGTATCAGGTTGAATGATGAACTTTAAAACTTAGAACATCTCCTTCCTTAAACTTTTAAAAGAACCTTCTTGCTTCAAGAATCACTTAATAACCCATAAGTGTATTAGTGAAAGCAAGAACTCATAGAACCCAGAAAATCACCAAGAAAGTATTTAGACTGGCTCAGAATGCGAATTAGTCAAGTTGCAAAACAAGCTGAGCAAGGGTTCTATTTTATAACAAACTTTTGTAACTGTCAGTAATCAATTAAACGCACCCAATAATTGATTATTTCACTTATGTAATCGATTAAATCAACCATGTAATCGATTAATGTGTTCTACAGAAATCTGGGTATGGGCAACGAACAGAATAATCGATTATTCCGTCTTGTAATCGATTAAGATAAGAAGCTTGATAAACTTGAAATACACTATGTAATCGATTACAGATTTTGGTAATCGATTAAGACAGAGGGCTTCATTAAACATGTTGAACTATGTAATCGATTACAATATTTGGTAATCGATTAATGTATCAAAACTAGTTATGCAGAGACATATGATGTAATCGATTACTAACCTTTGGTAATCGATTAAAATGTTTATCAAGACAGTTTATATGTAAACGTAGGTAAAATAATTGATTAATCTGATACGTAATCGATTACATTGTTCTTTGAGAAGTTTTCCAGAAAGAACTAAGAACAAAATAATCGATTATATTATTATGTAATCGATTAAACTAGTAGAAAATGTATTTTTCCAAAAACCTTTGATTCAATTCAAAAACTTAATCAATTTATCAAAGCCTTGTGAATTTTATGTTAGATTCAAGTGATTGAAGAATCTCAAGAAGAAGAATTTTGATA
>CM023954.1:28587085-28602578 GCA_013407115.1 Glycine latifolia
ACCCCTCCCCTCTTGGTTTATTAGATTAGATATTCATTGTATTTACATTTTATAACTCAAATTAAAAGACTTAATGAATGATGTGAATGCAATGCACTTGGATCACCAGAAAAGCTTCTTCCTTTTGCATTTAATCACAAATTAATCTTCAAGGCTTCAAGGCATGTTGGAAGTTTAAAACTAAGCTTGATTCTTTGTCTATTCTTCAAGTGACTCCTTTGAAACCAACAATCTCACCCTTTTTGGCTTTAAACATGTCAAATATTCAGTTGATTAACAGTAAGGTTTGGAGTTAATTATTGAATCAATTTGAAGAACCTTGAGTTTTACAAATCTGAAAATTTTCAATCCCTTTGCCAAGACATGTGTTAAAAGCATTTGTGATTCAAGTAGCATTCAATTACAAGTCATATACATTGATTAAATTCCTTTTAACATCACAGCTCCCCCTAAATCGCAGCATCCATTCAGTTCAAGATTTTGGGCAAAAAATAAAACAAAAAAAATAGGGGCAAACAGAGCATACTGCAGAGCATATTTATTCAGTCAATTCTCCCACTTAATCAAACATTTCTCCCCCTATTTGGCTTGTTAAAAGTCAAAGACATTTAAAGCACAGAGGAAAATGAACTGAAAATATTATATTAATGCATAAGGGAGCCATTACATAGTGAATTTTAAAACAATCCTAGAATTCTACAGAAGCATTATCATTCATGTTTGCTTCTAAGGAATCTAGCCTTTCCCTAATATCTTCTAAAGCCTCATGAGTTTCAGCTTTGAAGTCCTCCTGCATCTTGAGCATGGAGTCCATTTTCTCCAGCATCAAGGACTCAAACTGGGAATAGAGAGGCTGTTGAGGATTCCCTTCTTCTTCATCTCCAGAATCAGCCACTTGGTGTACTTCAATGTCATCAGCAACAGCAGGAGGAGGGGCTTGACCAGCCATGATCCAACCATCAGGGGTCTTCCTCATGGCCATTTTGGTGAGATGCTTCTCTGTGATCAAGCTGTTGGAGGATTCAGTGTTATCCACCACTTCATTTTCAACATTAATGTTGAAGTGGTCAATAAACCTAGACACCAGTACTGGGTAGGGAAAAGGATAATTTGTTAACCTTTTTGATTTAAGCATGATTTCTTCAAAGATGAGTACCCAATTCATGGGTATGTTGTTCTTCAACCCATAGACCAATTGAAGGTCTTCATCTGTTGCTTGGGCATGGTTGGTAGCCATTGAAGTGATTACATATGTAATAATGTAATGGAGGAGTCTATCCTCAGGGGTCATGGGTCCAGTCCCTAATATGTTCCTAAGTTGCATGTGTGGATCATGCAACATCTCCCTATATGTGTCCATTTTATTGTACCCATTTGGTTCCTCATCAAACCTCCTAGAACCCTCACAAATGACACCAGCCACAGACTCCCAAACTTCAGGGGTAATCTCCATTGTCACACCCTTGACTTTGGAGTCCATGTTCCATCCATGGACCCTTCGACACAGGTGTAGAACACCCTTACCAATTCAGGGTAGTATGTACCCTTCATTTCCAAAAATCTTCTAAGCCCTTGGGCTTCAAGGAATGCTGGGAATTGGAATCCCTCTCTAATAAACCAATCTAACTCTAGATATTTAGGGGAGGCTACTGGTTTGGTTGCATTAAACTGTAAGTAGTTCATTTTATCAGACTCTGTGGAGAACCACAAATCAAGTCTGTTAGGGGGTTGAGGTGGAGGTGGGTTGGATGAAGATTCACCCACTTTCCTCTTGGAGGATCTAGCACGTTTTGGTGTAGGGTTTGACATGGTTTCAGAGGAAAGGTTTGGACACAGAAGGCTCAGAAAACCAGAAATTTCAGAGGGAGAAGATAGACAATGGTGCAGATTTTTCATTTAAGCAATGCACTATTTATAGGCAAGATTGAGGCTCCTAACGTCCATATTTTTGAAAAAATAGTTGTTGCGAACTCGGCAAGTGTATCGTTCGTTTCAAGTAATAAAGTGAGTAAGTAGAGTATCGTATCCACAGGGATTGATTCCTAATTTTATCGTAACTAACAATATGAGAGATTGGAAGAAAATAACAAGTTTGAAAAGAGTAGTGTTGTGTTGTGGAATTATGCAAATTAATTAAATGACAGAAATTAAAAAGAATTTAAAAGTAAAATTGTGATGCAGTTGAGAGAAATAATTGTGGTTAGAACACAATCCCCTTTGATCCCTACCTCTTTCACTTGATTGGTTATCAATTTCAATTACTTCTGATTACTTAGAGGATATCTCTTTCCAAATTTAGTTAAATCCTAATTCCTTAGCAATTTAACCCTTTAACCCGATCAAAAATCCTAATTCCTTAGCGATTCCTATTAAGCTAAGCATTTAAAAGAATATATCATAAAGTTCTGCAATCATACATCCCTATCCCTAGGCAATGTAAAAACTGTTATTTTACTCATGTCAGAAATTAGAATCCCAACATCCCTATTGTGAACCCTAACCCTCAGAACTTAAATAGAATGGCCAATTCTAAGAAAGAATATAATAATGAAGAACAGAGTAAAACAAAGCAATCATGTTAATCTCATATTAATACAAATCAAATTACAGAGGAGTTCACATTGGTTCTTAGCCCTAACCACAATAAAGAAAATTAGCCAGACATGTTCATGTCTAACCTCAAAGAATACAAAGAGAGTAGAAGCATTAATCCTCTTCAATCTCTGGTCTTGATCTTCTCTCCACTGTGTTTCTATGTGTAATTCTCTATCCAAGGGTCCTTTTTCTGTGCAAAAGTGCCTCCTATTTATTCCCACACATCCATCTATTAATTAAGGTAACTAACCCCTTTTTCCCAAGCTATTTTAGTGTCAAATCTTTTTAAATCAGGTAACAGCGTAACTGTGGCGCGACTCACATGGATTCCCACGCTAATCTCGATCACTGAACGAGTTACGCAGCAAATAATGATGTCCTTCAGCCACCTCCAGTCCCAGATGCAGTCTCAGGGTGCCATGCCGCCTCTAAAGCTTTAGTCATGTCCTTATGGTGCTCGTGTCAGCACCAAGGGAAGCTGTGTCGATCCCTCGGGGAATGACCTAGACACGGGTGCATCTGATAGGCATGGGTTGTATGTCGATGGTAATCCTCCCTGTCTGGTTGCCCTTGGAAGAGGTTATAAGGGGTCGACAACCGTGCACAACGTCCCTCTTGCCCATGATCAGGTCAAGGTAGGTGTTGAGGAAGTTTGAGATGCTGAGGCTCGCATCCCTATACCCACTAAGGAGGTTCAGTTAGTGGGGCAGGCCCTTAACACCTTCCTTGCTTGGCTGACATATCTTGTACAGGTTATTTTGAACAAGGTATTTCATTTTTGGCCTTTTTCTTCTCATTTAAGAATGATTTGTCTCATATAAGGTCAAGACGATCATTCACTTATGTTTCTTAACTGTGTAGGATAAGCAGGTACCTAAGGGACCAGCAAAGCCTGTACATAAGCCAGACTATATTGTCGATCCCCTGTGCTAGATCGCATTGACCATCCCCAATCTTTTCCTCAGACCCATGCAGGTGCAATGGGACCCTACTATGTTCGGGCTGCAGGTTGAGGACTTCCCATTGTACATAAAGCATGAGGATATTTCTGAGATCATCCACGATGGTCAATGTCTGAGCATCTCTGTTATACAACTGTGGATTCTGTAAGTCACTTTCAATTGGCTACCGTTACATAACTAATCGTTTTATATTCTTGCATAATTGACTTTATTTTCAAAACAATATGCATATGACTGAGTTATGTCTGCAATCGGATCATGCTGATGTGTATGGATTCATGGAGCCATAGTCCATACAGAGATCTGGGCAATCTCAATTTGAATCCGAGGACTATATCAAGAAATGGATGCAGAGTTCACAGAAAGATGTCTACCTTGCAGCGTACTTGAATGGGTAAGTAAAAATGTACAAAAGAATTTAATTAATGTATGAAGTATAATAACTTCTTTTTCTCCAATGCAGTGCACATTGGCAATTGGTCGTTATATGTCCTAAGGCCAATGTTGTCGTGTCGTTCTGTTCGTTGCACCACAAGCCTGATAACTACCTCAAAGGAATTATTAACAGGTAGGTTGTAATTTGTCAAACATCTCTATTTTTTTTCTAACACATGAATATGTTAATTGTACAATATGTTATTGAATTTAGTGTAATAAGCAAAAAGTAAAATAATGTACATTGGGATAACGTTTTAACTAGTGGCTTAAAATGTACAAAAAAGAAAGAAAGAAAGAATGCCTAAATCACATACATGAATCATTTGTTGTGACAATGAGAAATTCATGCAAAATCAACTGTAGAACATATCAATTAGTACACTAAATGTAAAATTTGTGGTTGCACATAGTCACTATAACTTAAGGCTTGTTTCCATGTTTAAATCAAATCAATGTTTTAAAAGTTGTTATTTATCAAGTCCATGCAAATACATCTGAATTCATTTGGTAAAAGAGAAAGCCGCTCATTTTTGTTCATTCTCAATGTTTCCAAAGATCACTTTGTTGTGTTTTGATCCAATTCAAAAGCAAGTTTCAAAATTAATGGCCGCTGATTCCTTCTAAAACATGTTATGTACAATAATTTTTTTTTGAAGTCCCAAAAAGAGTTATATATATTCTACAAGTATGCTAACATAACAAAATTATTCACTAATGTGTACTACCAAAAAGAGGGAAACTTTTGTGTACATATATCAAAGGGCATGCATAAACTAGTCAAAATCACAAAAGCAATAAAGAAACATAAAGACGAGTTCACAAATTTTTGACAATCATGGTTGGGGAGCTCAGTCTCCAAATAGGATCTGCCATGTCTTCATCCTCATCTGCTCATCCTCCTCCTAGGTCATCTGTAAGACCTGTCTTCTCTTGAAAAAATAGGCCTATCTCCAGGCCATGCAATGATAGCCCTAAATTGCTCTTGGGTGGGCCAAGGGTATTAAAAACACTTAAGTTTCATCAAAAACCAATTATACATATGAAACATACAAAACTACAAACACATTAAAAAAATAGATAACATGTAAAAATATAATAAAACTATAGCTTAACATACAAATTGAAACATATACATTATGACTAGTGGAGTGTCAAATTGTGTGCAACAATGTATCATTTAGGCCTATGCAAAAATCAGCTTTGAAAAAAAAATGAATTGACTAGTTCTAAGTTAGTTAAATATGTTCGATATTAACCCGAATATGCGAACTGATTTAGTAACCAATCTAAAATTAAGTGATTTTTAGAAATCGATTTAGAACTGGTTTTAAGTTGGGTTCTTCTACTCGTAACTAATAGAACATGCTGAGCCAATTTTTTTTGAAAAATCTACTTTATTTGGATTGGGAAAATGACAATTTTTTCCTTTAATAAAAAAAATTATGAAATTTGATTTTAAATGCTTAGTAAAAAAGATCAAAACAAAAAATAAATAGAAAATTCTATAGAAGATGTACTTATCTTGTGTAGCTTCAATAAACTAAGCATCTAAGTAGAAGTCATTATACCAAATTATCATGCAACTGACTAAAAGATTAACACTTTTCTTTTAGACATATGACTATGAGGAAATAAAAGTTATACAAAGATGTTATTGATCCATCCAAATTTAGTGTCTCTAATCCCATCAAATTCTTAAAGTCAAACTAATTCCAAAGAAATTCAAAATTGTGTTACGACATTCCAACCATAAATATAGGCGAGGTAAACAAAATGATCTCAAAAATAGAACCTAACATTTGAAAGCATGTCATTGAAATCCTTCATAACTCAAAATTGAAGGAAAACAAAGAATAATGAATTACCTGAAACACACTAGAAGGGGAGGGGTTGAATAATGTGGTGGATAAAAACTTTTGTCATTCAAAAACTTTGGAAGCTTTTCAAAATTAGATATCAATGGATGATGGGTTTCATCCAAAGGGTTCAAAATCACTTTTTGTTTAAAAACTAGTTCACAAAAATTGGACACAATAGTGTGGAAGTAAACTATAGAAAGAAACTAATTATATAAAAGCAATAAAGAAAACACAAAGGTTTTATACTGGTTCACCCAACTCCTGAGCTATGTCTAGTTCTCCTTCAAAACTTGAAGGATTCAACTAATTAAAACTTTGATTAAAACCAAGTATTTTGTATGTCACTTTTGGATATAACAAGTACTCTCTAGGCCACTTCTAGAACTACCCTTAATCCCCCCCTAAGATTAAGACCCAAGTATTTTTTTCCCAAAGTCACTCCTAGCTTTCACAAACAATGAATGTTTGATAGAATATGTATTCTAATCACTCAAATAGTGTTTACACAATAAGCTTGAATACAATGAAAGTTGCTAACTTAGAAGAGCTAAGTTTCACTCAAATCGCTCAAGTTTCTTTCATCCAACTAAATTGACAGCGTTACAACACTTATTCGTTTTGACTGAAAGTAAGAATGCATGTTCCATGACGTTCATGGAACATGTTCATGAGGGTGAAAATTTTTTTTTTCTATTTTGTTCTTCGTTGTGGAACCCATAACTCCTTACGGTCCCCATGAAACTTGTTTAGAATCTACTCATTAAAATGCCTAGGGTTTTAGAAATACCTTTTTGATCGCTTGAAAGGTTTCAAAAGCATGATTCCCTCCAATGGTGATCCACACGATTGTACCTTGAATGCTTGAGAGAACTCCTTCTCTTTCTTGATTCTCCTTCACTTGTTTGCTTGCTAGGCAATGGCAAGGTGGAGGCTTCAAGTATGTGGTTTATTTCTCAAGAGAAAAGATGGTATCTTGAGGTTAGGTAAGGCTGCAACAATTGAGGAAAGAAGATGATGAAGAAGAAAGGAAAAACAATAACTTTTGTTTCTTGAAAGAGCATTAATACATAACATAAGGGTGGAGTGCTATTTATCCTAGGAGCCTATTATCTTGTAATCTTATTAGGATTAGAATTCTAACTCAGTCACTTAAAATCAGCCCAAGGACCTATAAATTTGAAATTCAACCTTTCCTCATCATATCCCTTGGTTGTTGCTTTATCTATTTTATTTAAATTAGTAATTCAAATAAAAAAGTTGTTGGAAGAAACATTATTCAATCTTTATTGGATAGAGTTTTGGATAATTCACAATTATCCTTACAACCTAACATCTTAAATTCAAAATTCAAATTTAAATTTCAAACTTAAAATTTAAATTCAAATTCAAATTCAAATTCAATTTTTGTCCTAATTCATAATTTAAATTTGAATTCGAATTCAAAATTCAAATTCAAATTTTGAATTTGTCCAAAACTCATTTTGGTCAAGTCAACTTCTTGACTTACTAGACTCATGGCCCAAGACCCTATTGGGCCTTTTAATACATTTGGGCCTATTAGTGTAGAAACTAATTTATCACTAATAGCCCAAATGGGGCGCATGCTTTAATTGGACTTGGAGTCCAACTCCAATCCAATTACACCTTTAGTCTTGAAAAAGCCCAATAACTATTATTGGCCTAAACTTGCTAGTTATAAGCAATCAAGAACAACCTTTTGTGTGTGACCCATTAGGCCCAATTAGTCACTGACATAAATGAACTTGGACCAATTAAACTCCTTTAATGGGACCAATTCATCACATAAGACACTAGCAATACTCTACGGCTCCAAAAATAATTAAGTTGATCAAGTGATTTACCTTTTTGATTTGGATACCATACTAGCACCATCCCTCATATTGTCATTCACATTTAGTCAAGAGCAAGGATAGAGTATCATCTCTCTTAATTGACTAAATATAAATTTTCATAGAACTAAGAATATTCTTCTATTGACTCTAAGACGGATCATGACTCGTCATGATCTCTTACTATGCATAGATTCCCAAGTCAAATAGAAGTCATCCAAGCCCTACTGATCTTGTGAATGACTAATCCCTTGTAGGGACTATGAGTCCTTTCGGCATGTCCATCTTCACTCACGTATTCAAGTAATACCCAAGAGTACACTATTCTCCCCATTTTCAGGCGGATAGAGTTGTACAATCAAAGTATAACCCTAGGACATAGTGTTCAATGACATCCTTAAGTCTAGAATGATCTGCACTACCAAACGATGATATACTTTACAAAACCAATGATACTTTAAAGAATCCTTATGGAGTCTATTGGCGGGTCAATTCGATGCCATCTGTTATCCAACAGATTCATCCACGACATCAGCTAAGGCATCACCATGCCTGCATTCTATGAGGTCTCTACCTTGTATCTCTATACAAGTAGAAGATGTTATACTAGTCCTTTTTGGGATCACCAATGCCCTTTCTTGGTGATTCAAGACTAGGAACTCATTTTAGGTAATAGACATTTAGTGTCCTTGAGTCCTCACAATTATGATCCATATCATTGATCCTCGAGATAACACATGTTTTATTCCTAGGGCCTTTATCTTTAAACGCATATTACTATAAAATATAGGCGAGACATAAATATGATAAAGATAAGTTTGCTCAAATTTACTAACCATGAAATACTAAATAGCAAGAGGTGTTCATCTGAGGAAACAAATTGTCTCTAAAACACCTACATACTAACATTGACTCAGAAGATTCTCTAGTGATTTGACAACTTCATCACAAACATCTTCAAGTTTTATATAGACTTCAGAGCTTTGATCTGTTCAGAGATCCCAGCTAGTCATTGTCTAATAGCTTGAACACTTTACACGAGGTATGTTACTATGCAGAGAGAGTGTGGAGACCACAAACATCTTCTGTAGCGTATCTTCAGAGAACTACAACTTGTCAGTGTTGCCTTGTGCTCAGAACTGATTTTCAGCATACAATTCAAATACAACGTTAATAGTACAGGAAAAAAGAAATAAAGAATGTCAAGACAAGACAATTTAAAACTTCAATTTTGTGCACTATGGCACAAATTGCTAACTGAACTATGAATGTTATTTTCTGGTGATAACTTTTCGGTACTTGAGGATCGAGTAATTATTCCATTGCCTTTGGACTATAAGCTAAGTGCTAAAGCACTTGTCTTGTTAGGACTGGATGTTGACGCAGTATCGTCCAATGACTTATACTTTAGCTATTGTCCAAAGCATTCCCACTCATGCTTTCTGCTTATATCTCATAAAGATAGATAAACCTATAGCTTAAGCATGAAAGGTTAACATATAAAATTTATACTTTGTTAACATTAAAATCTTAGGGACTTAAATGTTTGGTACAATCCAATGTGACTTGTGCAACCAAACTCAACAAATAAAGCATATTTTAGGCTCAATAGAAGATAAGTAAATAAAATATGGAAATTATTCAAAAGGGGCTGCATGGCCAAATGGAAAAGTAAAAAAGGTGCACTCCTTTAGTTTTGATGGAAACTTTTGTGCTGCTTTAGAATATTTTATCAAACTCGTGACATTTGGAGAATCCAAAACCTCCTTTAAACTATTCCTACAGATAATAAATAATAATGCTAAAGAGATAAGATAAATTAGATAATACAATACTCACAAGCAATTGAACTACAAAGTTAATCCTTAAAACAATAATGTGTTGATCTATGTTTGCTACCATGTTTTTCTATTGGGTTTTCTTTTTCATTCTAAATAAATGGATGTCTTTGATAGGAAGGCATATGAGACTTTGCATTCATTAAAAACCATGTATGTGGAGCATATGCAATATCAAAACATATTTTAGTCACCAGCTTTAAACAATATGTGTACGACTTTGTTAAATCAAGTATTAAAGATGATACATTATACCAACATATCATAAAAATTATGCAAGTCAAGCTAGATTTAATTCATCAGTGACCACAATAATTTTCATGTGTTTGTGTCAATTCTAATTACCTAACAAAGCTTTTGTAAAGTCCTAGAAAAGTAGGAACAAAGAACAGGCACATAAAGAAAGCAACCATGCTTGTATCCTAAACTTTTTATGCACAAGAATGATGCATGATTTGTTTTCAATAATAGGTCACAACTATCTTCTCCTGCCTCCAAAAATAAGTGACGTGAAACTGATGCTGAAACAAAAATACAAACATGATTTAAAATATAAGCATTATAAACATCTCTAAGAAACAATGATGGGCACATGATCTTAGAATGGTAGTATTAACTTTCCTCTCCAACACCAAGGAATAAGAACATATGATCAATCAAGTCTCCCCCAACCAATTTCAGAGCTGCAACTAGTCCTACAGGCTACAAGGAACATTGTTGTTGTTCCCTTGATCAACATTAAAATATGGGAAATAGATTTTAAAAACAGAATTTTTTTCCTCCGTTTCTGAGCTATTCATAATAGACATATAGAAATTATTGTGCGTCAAATAACATCATACTTTTTGTCCAATAAAGCAAGAAATTCAAACTAAAATGTGGTAAACTGCTAATAATGCATCAACACAGAAACATGAATCAGCATAAGCATTACAAGGTCCAAATCAAGTTCCAAATAATTACAAGGTCCAATTTAAGATAAACTAACTGAGTACATAACAATCCTAATAACTAAAAGAAATTAAAAGGCAATGTTTTTTATTCTTCAATTTTCATTCATATTCAAGTGTAAAGGTCAATGAGGCTAAATAATTAACATTCAATGCTACCATTGAGGGAAGAAGTTCTGCAACATGAAGAAAACAACATTTTAGTTATCATTCATATTTATAATAATTAATAAGTTCATTGAACAATATTTTACCTTCTTCAATTCTATCATACTAAAAAAATCCTCATTTTCATTTGAAGGCAGTGGTGATGGTGTTCTTTTGATCCAATCTTGTGTACAAACAAGTGCTTCAACAATTTGGGGAGTAAGAGAGCAACAATACAAATCTAGAACTCTTCCTCCAGTACTAAAGAAAGACTTAGAGGCCATAGTAGAGACAAATATAACAAGCACATCTCTTTCTATTCTTGCAAGAAAGGGGAATCGACCTAAGTTTAGCTTCCACCAAGCCAAAACATACAGTTTTACCTGACTTTCTCTAGCTTCATCCAGTTATTTATCTAATTCAAATTCACTAGATCCAGTAGATCCAGAAAATCGATTATAGCCATAAGGATCATCCTTGGCCCCTTGGCTAAGTCGAGCCACCTATGAGCTAATTTCAAACCCATTTCTACCACCACTATACTCTTCAAAAAGTGATCTTAAGCTACATTCCACTTTTTTGTTCAACTTACATGTTATTTCTCCCCTTTCTCCCTCAAAACTTTTAGCACTAAGCCAATTCATGAATTTAAAATTGTACGCCAGATGTAACCCTGAAATTTCAACAACTGAAAATAGATGTTTGATATATTTCTTGTGTTATTTTTTTATTTGATTAGTTTAGATTATTTCAAATGTTATGTGAATTATCCATGTGCAATTTCTTGGTGTAGATGTCAAGTTATTTGGAGTTTGTTTGAGCTGCGTTGTAATTGAGTGATTCTGAGTTTGACCCGAAACCTATTTTCGTAAAATCACCAACCGTTGGATCGTTTTAAAATTGTAAAGGTGGGTTCCTAACCCACATATAAAAAGTTTGACCGTTGGGATTGGCGAAATAACATCTTAAGCGTGAGCAATTAATTTTTCACTGAACTAGAAATTTTAAAATTTGGCCAGCTTGCCCAAGTGAATTTGAGAAGGCTTTTTGGCTCGCCTGGGTGAGTCAAGTCGGCGTTAAATAGTGCAGCAGCATCCAAAATCACAAAAATGGTCTCCTTCACCCCAAAACCAGCATCCAACCTCCCTTCCCTTCCTCCTCCACCAACCATGGTCGCCGGTGACCACCACGAGGCACCGCCACTTGCCGTTGGACCACCACATGGATAGGAACCCTTTAATCAAAATGGAATCTTCGAAACTCTTCTCGAAGTTTTGGTAGAGAACAGAGCTTCCAAATGCTCCTTTCTTGGTTTCCTTGAGGTGATCTTAGTTTCCTTTGTCTTCTTCTAGCCAGTTTAAGTTTCTCTTAGTGTCTCTTGTGCTTTGGATACCGTTGTTGGGAGTTTTACACATCCTTTGAAAACCCTGTGCAAATAAGATGTTGTAAAAGTCTCCTTTTTATGAACTTGATGTCATTTATGTGATCTTTGTCGCACCCTGGTCACATTGGTGTGATTGGAATTTCAAAATGATGTCTTTTGATGTGAACTCACAAAACACAGTTTAGCCCCTTTTCGATTTGAGTGGGTATTTGACCCCAAATATTATTTTTGACCTTGCATTTAAAATCTATACTAAATTATCTTCGATTTGGTATATAGAGCTCTATGTTTGTACAAGCACGTGTGTAACGCCTCTCTTTACTTACTCGTGCTTGATTGATTTTATATAAAATTCCGTGTCCATTTTGTTTTAAAATTAGATTAGTATAAAATTTTTTCACGAAAATTCTTTTCGCTTTGCTTGCTAATTTTATGATTCGTAAGTAACGTAAATGATTATCTTCATCACGATTCATTTATAACGAGAAGTATAGTTAAATATAACAGTCCGTGTACAGTCATCCAAAATAAAATACAGACTACTAACACCATAGTCCCATACGAATTACATAGCTCCAAAAACAGCAACTTCAAACGATATCGTCCATACATCAAGTCAAAACACAACATACAATTCATCCAAGCTTCTTCATATCTCAGCTTTCACTGTTCTTCTGCTCGCCCAATTAAATTGGGGTCATCACAGGTGTCAAACCACAGACACAACTCGGGTAAGTTTTTTTTTTAATAAACATGATTAGATAATTAACAAAGATTAAAATAACATCACAGATAATTATCATTTATAAATAGAAACAGACATATGAGAAATGATGCATGATTTCTTTGTTAAATGATGCATGACTGAGATCTCAGATTATCGCCATAGGGTACCATAGTCCAAATAGTTTCACCCACTCTAGTGAAACCTCCCTCCACTCTGAGGGGTCATAATCAAATAGTTCCACCCACTCTAGCGGAACCTCCCTCCACTCTGAGGGGTAATCAAGGTACCATAAAATAGTTTCACCCACTCTAGTGAAACCTCCCTCCACTCTGAGGGGTCAAATGCAAATGATGATGTAATGGCTAGTTTAATTGTTCATTTACCTCTTTTATCATTTATTTCAATTTTCATATCAACTAATTCCACCCACTCTAGTGGAATACATATCAGATAGTCCCACCCACTCCAGTGGAATACAAAATATCCAGCAACTCACTCTTAAATCATCTTCGTTACAGATTCTCAACAAAGCCCATCATCAAGTGAATGTTAACATATCATACAACTAAATCAGCAACCCAATTAAATACAACATCATAAAATACAGAACAGCATACAACAACTTATTTAATTATAGATTATACAACAGCATACAACCTATTATTATACAACAACATTAAATACAGTAACCTAATTAATCAGACAGCAACAGAGCAACATACGTCATCCAGCTAACGTCAACAACTAATTAAATACAGCAACAGCAACATATAATCTTAATTAAATACAGCAACCTTAAATTTAAATACAGACAAAGAATTCTAGGGCCAAAAAGTAGGATTATTTATTTTGGACAGCCACTTATTTATTAGACTAAATTGGGTAATCAAATTATGGACTATTTACTATTCTAATTCATTGAGGACTTTTTACAAACACATGATATGCCTAACTTTAAGGCTTATTAAATAAGGAAAAATATGGATTTGTGCAACCCATTAAATACAGCATCATAGAATATACAGCAGCCAAATAAAATATACAGTAACAGATACAACAGCATCATAATAAAATGTACAACAGCCTATAACATACAGCTTACAGCAACCTTATATACAGCAACCTAATAACATACAGCTACATTAAATTAACAACTTAGTACATCAAATAATTAATTACAAAGACCACAAAATAGAATTAATCATTTTAATTAACCAGAATTAATCCTATTAATGAACATTTTTCATTCTAAACTAATTAAGTATTCAAGTTATAATCTATAAATTATTTTAGTTCGTTTGGGCTTTTCAACAAACACGTGGCATGCTAACTTTAAATCCTATTAATCATGGAAGAACATGGCTCAATCCCTAGAAGATTGGATGTTAAATTAACCAAATCAATTATCTAATTCATGTATAATAAAATACTTCCCGTACCTTAGTTTTCTTGATTGAAATTTCAGCAACTTAATCTTTGCTTCCTAGGCTTCTTCACGTGACCTTGGCTAATGGTGTGACCTTTGTTTTAGTTTTTGCTTTGAGAAAAAGGATGGGTGGCTGAATTTGGGAGGTGTCCGTGCAATAGCCTTCAATTTGATCCCACCATCCCTTTTTTATATTGCTGAATTCTTTTGCTTGGAGGAAAATATCACAAGGCTTCATCATTGCCTTGCTTTTAGTTGGATTAATCTTATTGGTTGGTGTTTTATAACCCTCCATGTGGCTGAATTCTTGAAAATTCTGCTACTTTCACTTGCCTTGCCCGTGGAAATATCAGCCTTGGTGCCTTCCTTGTTTCATTTTTAATTTCACGTGGAATGGCTTTCATGTTGTAGATTTTTATTGCTTTGTTATAATTATATTCTTTCCATATGGTCAAATAAAATTTGTCTTAGCCTATAAGCTGTCCAAGTGGCCTTTGTTCTCCAAGTTTCTACAATTTTCTTCATCATTCATGGAGGTGCACGGCTAAGCTAGTTTTGGGACTTCTATTTTTCATTTCCTTGGCTTTTAGCACAAACCGTGGAGTAGTTTGTGTTATATGCTTTTAATCTTATTTTCTTAACATCTTTTCTTATATTAATCGTAAATATTTCCATAATTTAGGAATGCTTGGTTTTAATTATTTTATTGAAGGTACTAATTTCTAAAATTAGTTAGAATTTAGACTAAGTTATAGTATGTTTTAATAATCAATTTTGAAGTGTTTCTTAACTTTCTTTGTAATGAATTTTCTAAATTCCTATTGGTTGATTTTGTTTTTATTTGGTAAAATGTATAAACCATTTATTTAAGGATTTGTTCCTTCTATAATTAGAAGAAAAATTCTCCAGATTACATCATTCCTGTTTCTATGTTTTTGTCAGTCTCAGATTAATTTCTATTCTATTCTTTTTGAGTTATCTTTCAAAATTTCTAAAAATTCCATTTCATAATTTTTCTCCAATAAGAGTGTCAATAATTCTTTGTCTAGAGGCCTACTATACTTTTATCAATTTTCCATAATTTTACTTGAGGTTTTCTGGCCTTATCAGAGGTAACAGGGTACTTTGGTCATTTGTACAATTGTTCAGGGGCATTTTAGTCATTTACCTTAGGGACCTAACTGTCATTTGTAGAATTGTCTAAGGACATTTTAGTCATTTTCAAAAATATCTAAGGGTATTTACGTTAGTTATTTCAGGAATGTATATTTACCAGATAATGCACATATATATATATTGAAATCTGAGGGTGTTACA
>CM023954.1:28612042-28660647 GCA_013407115.1 Glycine latifolia
CACAGGGACTTGTGCTACTCAATTAATCCAAATAAAACTTAACAGTTGAATAATTATGTACAATGAGTATGGTCGAAGTTTTTATGGTTTTACGGAAATAACGAAAGATAACTAAAAAGTACGAAAACTAATGCACAGGGACTTGTGCTACTCAATTAATCCAAATAAAACTTAACAGTTGAATAATTATGTACAATGAGTATGGTCGAAGTTTTTATGGTTTTACGGAAATAACGAAAGATAACTAAAAAGTACGAAAACTAATAAAACGATTTTAATTAATTCAAGAAAAGCGTAGGATTTGGATTTCATCCTTCATATCCTTTTATATCCAATTAATATTACCATGCAATAATCATTATCTATCCTTATTGATGCACACTATGTTAACCTTGAATCGATCCCTCGTAATCGAGTTCTAAGGATATTTACCGAATATCGATCCCTCGCATACAAAGTAAATACCCCAGCATTAAGAATTATAATCGCGTGCTTTTATGCAATCAAAATGGTATACCCTATTCCTAGCGATCGTAACGTAATGAGTAAAATTATTCAGTTCAAATCCTAAGAGTACTTTCCAGTTAAACTTAGAATCCAAGTTCATGAAACTAGTGATCAAGTAGAATCAAGCATTAAACATAGAATAAAATTACCAAGAAGGAATAGAAGAGATTAATGCATAAATAAATATTAAAATAGAAACATAGGGATAGAAGATTACATCCAATCCTTAAGAGAAACTAACCAAGCATGGAGAGAACCTCCTTAAGAGAAGAATTGATGAAGGGCCCCATCACTGCTTCTTTCCGGCAGAGTCTCCACACTAAATCTCACTTCTCTCACTTTCCTAACTAACTACCTATACTACTATTTAAAGAAGCTAAACTAAAGAAAAAAAACTTAGAAGAAGCAAGGAGGAGAAGAATGGAGGTTGAGAAGAATGAGTTTTGGCCTTGGGGGGTGCTTGGGTATTTATAGGGGTTGGCCTGGTCGTGTTTGGTCGCCTAAGCGACCATTTCCTTCATGTTTCACTCTCCTAGGCGAGTTAATGGCCCAATTGCATGTCCACTTGGCCACTTGGAGGCCCATTTGCATGTGCAGCTCGCCCAATCAACCAGATAACACTAGATTCACTTGCCTAAGCGAGTTAAAGGCACCTTCTGGAGAATTCTTTTTGGGCCTTGGGCCTGTTTTGCTTGATGCACCTCCCAGGTTTGCTTTATGATCCCTATTTGCTTGCTTTTTGTTTTTGGAAGCCCTGGAAATCCTCGGAATCTATCAAAATACAAAACATGTTGGATTAATCTTCCGAAATATGACAAATGACATGTATACAAGCAATAGGAGCTATTTAACTAGGTTTAGGGTAAATTTATGATAAAAGCTAATGAAATCAAAGGATAAGTGCCTTTATTTAAAACATGATTTTAACTGAATTAGGGCACTTATCAATCCCCAACTATGGTATCTAAAGTTATTATTAAACATAATAAATTCCCCTTACACTAACCAGGAGTTCCTCATAGAGTCTAGCGGTGCTGAAACACTGACTTCTAAAGCGTGAAAGAAAGAGCAGGGCACCATTCTCCTTGAACTTCACGAAGGGTCGTCTATGACTTTTGCTCCAGCATGAGGTTCCTCTTGACATAGGGGGTTTCGTGGAAGCTACGGTGGTCCTCGGGGTTGAAGGTAACACAGAAGAGTTGAGGAAGAAAGGTTTATGGGTGTGTGTAAGTTTAGAGAGGAAAGGAGAGAAAGTGCAAAGAAGAAGAGAAGAAAAACACGCTTTTGCTGCACACTCTGCTGCTTAAGTACCCAACTGACAAGGCATGTTTGCCTTTCATGTATGCACAGTAACCGCAAGTCAACAAGGACAAACCTAACATCCATTAACACGCATACCAAGGCAATAGCACTCAAACAACAATTACCAAATAAATCAATTAACCAAGCAACATAACACACATCAAACATCAAACATCAAACGTAGCAACTCAAAATTTTAGGGTGTTACAAGCAACCACTGCACTACAGGGTGACCTCGACGAGCTATTGCATCATTTTCCTGAGAGAGGCTATTTACATGAGGATGGTATCATATTTCATTCTGAGATATGAGTCAGGTGCATGCATCATTCTGAGCATGATTGTTTGAGTTATGAAGTGAATTTGGATGATGGGTTTGCCGAATGTATATTGGACTGATGAACTTTTGGTAATGATTGTGGTTGTTAATGTTGTTTCCTTTCCAGTTGTTGTTATTTGATGCTTGTTGGTTTTATATAATAAACTCACCATTGCATTTGTTGTACCGTGTGGTTGGTACCTGTGATGATCGCGAACTTTCGTTAGTGTGAGCAGATGAGCAGCAGTAGGTGACCTTGGAAGGAGATCTTCTTTTTGTTGGAGCCGCCAAGCCGACGTGATGACGTTGGAATTCTTTTTGGAAAGAGTTGTGTTTTGTTAATCAACTCTTTCATAGTTAGTCCCTTAATTCTTTTTGTGGACATGTATGTTTTGAGTTGTAAATACTTGTAAAACTAAATTAAGTTCTTAACATGTGCATGATGAATACTGATTTAGTATATGTATACATATGTATTCAATTATTGTAATTATATTGAAAACAATAGGAATACCCACAATTAACCAAGAGGGGGGTGAATTGGTTAAAACTTGGTCTTTTAAAATTTTCTTTTCTAAATCAGAGTTAGGATCTTAATCACTTTAAAACCAAGAAATCTTTAATTCAATCAACTCACTCAACTCAAGGAATCAATGTCTCAAAACAAAACTTGCTAAGCAATGACAAGAATTCAAAGAACCAATGAACAAGATAACCAAAAGATATTAGAGAGCACACAAACAACACAAGAATTTATACTGGTTCACTTTTCAAGAGAAGCTACATCCAGTTTCTTATCAACACTAGATTAGAATTCCACTATTGAAAATTTCAGTTCTTACAAGCTTGATTATATTTACTCTTTATCAACCCTAGATAAAGAAAGGAAATCTAAAACCCTATTAGACACCTTAACAAGAATCAGAGAACACTACTCTGTTCTTCCCTAGAGAACACTACTCTAGTACAAGCCTCAAGAACAAATTACAATAAAACCAATTACAAAACAATTCAAAACAGAACTACACCCAAAGAGAATGGAGAGAAACAACCTGATGATCCAATGTTTATGAATGCAAATGAATTACCAACAGTGTTGAATCATCTAATGAAACTTCAGAATTAGCTATCCTATTCTTCTTTGAAAGACTCTTGCCCAAGTAATCAATCAAGAACTCATGTGATTTAAGAAAGGGGACAAGAGGTTTATAAGCTCAGAAAAACTCTTTGAATCTTGGTGAAAGCTTGAAGGTAATCAGAAATTCGTAATTGACAAGTTGTAAAAACAGAGCAAGCCTTTACCTATTTATAACAAACTTTTGTAACTAACATTAATCGATTAAACACGCCAAATAATCGATTAAAATGCTTAAGTAATCGATTAAGTCACCACTTTAATCGATTAAAGTGTTTATGAGTTTTCTGGATTTGAATAACGAACATGTAACACCCCGTATGCATCCGGTGCATTAACATATTACTTAATCAGATTAGCGTGACAATTAATTAAAACAATTACTCAAATCACGCGGAAGCATTTCAAAACCATATTTCTTGATTCATTATGTATGGCACGTATAGACAATAAATTAAACGAATGCCGAAGCACCACAATAGCCTTAAGGATCCAGATTACATAAAATAACGTGAATAATGGTAGATAGGACTATAATATCTATACCGATATATCTGGGGATCACTACCCATATGTGTCTAAAATAATATACATAGACTATGTACATTCCACACCAAAATACTCTGACTGCATCCATACAAAATAGTAGGCATCCAGTGCCCTGATATCACATCCTCATATGAGGGTACACCATATATAGAACTCAATATATGCAAACATACACATTTTACCTCACAGGGGTACAAAATAACAACATATATACATATATATATGTACACAACAGTGAGCAACCAAGCTCTCAAAACACTGCTCCAAGCAGCTATACCATGCATGTCCCTACTGGGGCCTCCCGCCCTGGGACTCATCATCTCTGCTAGATGTACAACCTGCAAAATATAATCCCCACACACGGGGTGAGATAACAATCTCAGTAAGCTCAGGGTTCTTGGAGGCTTCTCCTCACCCTGGCTCACTTACATGATCACATACATCAAAGGTATTACAAACCATCACAACAACACATTGGCACACACAAGCTCTAATGTGTAACATCATCAGTATCCAGGACCATCTCAGTCCCCTGGTGTAACACCCTGAAAATTTAAAAACTATGATCAAAATATTATATGAATTATTCTTGCATAGCTGTTGATGTGAATATTAGGTTATGAGAGATTTGATGGTCTATATTTGAATTAATTGGGTGAAATATCAATTAGAGACATTAAGGAAATGTTTGGAGAGAAATGACCATATTATCCTTCCCTTAAAGCAGAAATTACAGAAATGCCCTTGAGGTGAAAATGACGAGAATGCCCCTAGATATTTTAGTAAGATATTTTAAGATAGAAATTACATAAATGCCCTGGGATATTTTGGAAATGACAAGAATACCCTTAGATATTTTGTCTAGATATTTTAGGGTGGAAATGACAATTATGCCCCTAGGATGAATGATGAATTTACCATAATGCCCTTTATGCCAAAAATGACCAGATACTTTTTGAGATTCTGTGGAAACTTGATGAAAATACAGAACATTCTTAGACAGCAGATTATTAAGATATTTTGTGACAAGAAACCTTAGAATAGAATTTCTATAAATTTTATAAGGTGACTACATTGAAATAGTATTCATAAGGATGGAGGAGGCGAAACAATATGGAAAAATGAGAAATAGAATCTGTGGATTTTCTCTCAATTATAGGATGTCCAGATTTACCCAATAAAATGTTTTAGTAATTTTGATGGACAGAAGAAGAATAGACCAAGTAGAATTAAGATAAGAACATTTTGTAGACAAGGATATGTATCAATCGGTATAGTTTGCTTGTAAGAAATTTTAAGCTATCATTGAAGCCAATTTTTGAGGATATCTAGAGTTCTATTATTTCAAATAATTTTTAGGAGAAAGAATTCAAATTGAAATTAATTTCCTACAAGAAAATACCAAGTGGAAATAATATATGGAAGTAGATTTTTCCTTAACACCAAAAGTGACATGTAATGGCATAAAAGGAAGAAAATTTTATGTTTCCACCCCCTAGGTGTAAAGAGCATGTGAGAAAAGGCAAGAAGCTTCAAGAATTCCACTTGGAAAGGCAAGCCATGTGATGAATACAAGTATTAGGACACTTGTATGGCATGGGGGCAAAGAAAGCAAAAATCTTCTATTGTCTCTTTTGGCAGAAAACCTGGACAGTTCTAGACATTATTTCAAAAATCCCAACGGTCAAAAGTTACATATATGAGATATTAGTGTACCTTTAAAATCTTAAAGAGATCCAACAGTTAACGAATCCAGAATAGGAATTTTATTAAAACGGATTTTGGGATAAACTCAAGAATGGAAGGAAAACATAAAAATCTTCATTGGCAAGCTATTCCACGAAAATACAAGAAGGAAGGAGAATTATTGAGAACCTTCAAGAGCTTGGACACTTGGATGGTGGAGAATAAAAAGCCTTCATGATTTGGCCACTTGGAAAGTAAGGTAATGATGGCTTAGGAGATTTTTTTAGTTTCAACCACTATATAAAGGGAGGGGGACCTAAAACTCAAGTCATTTCTCCAAGCTACTATCCCACCTAGTTCACGTGAAACCCCTCTTCCATATCCCTCCCATCCTTTCATTTCCAAGCCTAAATCAAGTTAGAAAATAAACCCCACCATAGTGAAGCATCACGTGGAAGCTAGGAAGCCTTTAGGAGGAAGTTTGTCAAAGCTTTATAGGAAGAGAAAGACAAGCTTCGTAAGAGATTTTAAGGTATGTATAGGGAAGTTTATGTTAAATATAGTTTAAGTGTTACTTTGTTTAAGTATGTGTAGAATTTCATAGAATTCCATCTATTTCTATTAAGAACAAAGTTTGCACACCATGTGTTTGAAGAAATGCTTCAAAGAATGAAAGATAGTCTAAGTGTGTTTTGTTTAAATGAATGTTTGAAAATATGTGTTGTTGAGTGTTTCTATAAATTTTTATGAAGTTCAAGTGTTGTTAAGAGTTTTATAAATCTCTATGAACTCCATATATTTCTATGAAGCTTTGTGCATAAATATTTTATTAAGTTCTGTACTGGATTTATATTGAATTTCTAAGTAAAACATGTGAGATATAAATTAAAGATTGATGTTGAAAATAAAGATGAGATGATGAAATTAAGAAGAGAATCAATCTTATATGTCTCATATGCATATGCCCGGCGGGGGTTAGTCCGCGTTATTTGCCTCAAGAGGAGGTATGTCAGATAGCTGCAGGAACTAAGTTCGAGCGTTCAGACAAGAGGAGTCTGAGCTAGGGGGGCCGGCAGTGGGGAAATCACGCCACCCATAATGATCACATGAAGTGTGGATGAGAATCCTGTGCAACACTGTGCAACCCCGACTGATCGTTTTAGTTCTGTGCCAGTGATTGGGGCTATCTTGACTATGATACCAATTGATGAAAATTTGAGAGAGATTCATGCATCATATAAAGAAGATGAGCATGCATCCCATGATGAGTATGTTGTATGATTATTTGTATACTGTATATAGTGTGTGACTTGAACTATGTTTATCGTAAACTTACCTTATACTTTGTGTCTGTGGTTGACACCTGCGATGACCTCAATTTATTTGGGCGAGCAGAGGAACAGTAAAAGCATAGCAAGCAGATGGATTTTGTGGAAGATGTTGGAAAGCTATTTTGATGTAGATATTATGATATTTATTTCGATGATATGTATCATGTAATAAAACTAAGAAACGATCTGTATTTTATTATTATGGACTGTATTATGGATTGAATTTAATTATTATGGACTTCGAACAAACACGATTACAATATTGATGATTAATACCTTTCGTATGAATTATTCTAAGCAAAAAGAAAAGAATTTTCCGTGAAATTTATAACTAAGAAAATTTTCAAGTAAGTTGAAAAGAATTTTTCATCACAAACCAATAAATACAAGATAGTAAAACGAGGCGTTACACCTGGGACCATCTCAGTACCCAGTATACCATCATGGACCATCTCAGTCCCTGGGACCATCTCAGTCCCCAGTGTGAGGCCGGAACTCATACCTGTGGAGCTACCCCTACGCAAGGATGCACGTATATGGTACGTCCGAGAATAGGCTGCAACCATCATGGGACCACCTATCTCTTGGTCTTAAGGAATCTCTCCTATGGAGCAAACCAAACTAGGAGTTGCGCTCTACTCCTAGGGAGGTCCATATCTATCTACTGGCCAGAAGATCTATCCGAAAGGAAACCATACACATAGCACAGATACATGCATACATATCATCATGAATAGAACTGTAACAACCAATTCAATGCATATAAATCATGTATGCAATAACCATTACTCCTTCTCGGATTATGGTGGAACACAAGTAGTGGGAAACACTCCCAAGAACAAAGAGCTTACCTAGAAAGGCAGTGCTCTCCTGTCCAATCTCTGGACTGTGGTCTCCTTCAGTGACACCCTTGGTGTCCCGCCCTATACAAAGGCACACAAACAAGTGTTAAATAATGGTTCTCAACCGTTTAAAAGAAAAGAAACGCGATTCCTTTTCATCTAGACATCTTTGTCTTCTATCTTAAAGTTATCAGAACTGGCCACCTTAAAGGCGACTCACATATCCTCAGCATGATCTAACTCGGCCTAACCAAGGCACTAAAGTCTCCCAAAGACTCTGCATAAGTCAATCCAACCAATTCAATTTCCTTTATCCAGGCCAAATATCAATGATTATTCAACTTGGCTAAAACAGTTATTCTAACACGTTTTCACCGTTTATTTAGCCTCCTGAACATCTTTTATAAAAACACTTAGGCCCATATATATTATAATACCTCTCATTTAACCAACATTCTTCCTACTCATAAATATCTTAGAGCAAAAATCAAACTTCATCAAAAGTCATGTTTCAAAGTTCTATTTCCATTAGAACAACCTCCTGATCATACTTTCCTAAAGAATCCAAGCCTAATTTCAGTCCTAACACAAATGGGTTACTATTCACCCCATGAACAATTTCACAAATCAATCGGTAAAACTTGAGTTTCTTACCTCAAAACAGTCGAGGAAGGCTGGAGGATCACTTCTCCAGGCTTTAGCGTCCTTGAATCGCCTTTTTTCCCTTCCAAACTCAGTTTTTCCAAAGTTCCCTAGAGAACGGGATTTCTCCGATTGATGGTTCTCTCGAGAAATTGAAGCTGGAATCTAGCTCATGGAGGAGTTCTAATCAACTTTCTAGTTGGGTAGGAAGTGTTTAGATGAAGAATGGAGTAGATATGAAGCTTCCTATTTCGTTAATGGCGGAATGAGGCTCGAGGGAGAAGAAGAACTGATTTTGGCCCAGAAATTCATCCAAATGACCCTTTTATAGGGTCCTGAATGCGTCCCCACGCTACTGGCGCCACTCCTCACGCTAATCGCGCCAAGAATTCGAAAGAAATGGCTTCCTGGAGCATTCTAGCGCTAAATCCATCGCTAACGCTTTTTGTGACGAAATATTGTAAATTTAAATTTTTCTTTCTTTTTATTTTATTTATTTAGCCTTGGTTATTATAAAAATAATCGATTAATATGAGTTGTAATCGATTATTCCAGTAGCACTCCATTTCATAAAAGCTTGTGTAATCGATTACAACAAATGGTAATCGATTATTGCAGTGTAACATGTTTTTCTGAATGCATTATGCAATCGATTACAATTCCTGGTAATCGATTATTCCAGTAGAACCATTTTTTCAAAAAGGCTTATGTAATCGATTACATTACTTGGTAATCAATTAAAGTGTTCATGAAAGATTTTCCAGATTTGAAAACGAAGCAAATAATCGATTAATATGCTGTGTAATCGATTATTCCAGTGCATTTTACAGTTTTCCAAAAACAATGCTTCTTTGGTTCTTTTGTAAAAACATGCTTTGATTCTTAGTTAAAACACTTAGGCAATTAAATGATTGAATGCATGCAATGCAAGGATCAACAGATTGGACTCTTTAACACTTAGTTTGATTTGCAATCTTCCAAGGCATTCCAAGGCATGTGAAAAAGCACAAAACCATTCTTCAAGTCCTAAGCTTCAAGCTTTAAGAAGCTCCCCCTATATCCAACAATCTCCCCTTTTTTGGCTTTGAACATGCCAAATATTGATTGATCATTTGCTTGAGTTGGATTTGCTTTGAGATGAGCAATATGAAAGTCTTGAACTTAGTTAACCTGAAAATCAAATCAGTCTCTTTGCCAAGAGCAAGTGTTAAGATTAAGTTTGCATTAATCATTTATTTTCATTGTATTTTCTCCCCCTGACTTGATTTACTCTTTAAGCTTATTTAACTTCATGAATCATTGATGAGCAAAAAATTAGCATAAAAATAGAGTACAACAGAGAGCAAAATAGAGTTGCTTTTTAATCCATAATCAATCAATTTTTCTCCCCCTATTTGGCTTATCAAAGACAAAAAAGATAATAGCACAACAAATAAGGATAAGAGAGAAAGCAAATTTCATTCATTGACAAGGGAAATGCAGTACATGGATAAAAAAATGAAAATAGAAAAGAAACAAAAAAAAAAAAGAGGAAAACAAAGCATAAAATCCTAGAAGCCTAATCCTCATTCCCTGAGTAGTCAAGGATGATCCTAGCTTCTATGGTTTCTATCCTGGATCTAATTTCTTCCAGAGTTGTATTGGTCTCAGCCCTGTGTTCATGGTGGAGTGATAGCATGGCATCTGTAACACCCCAAAAATTCCATAACTATAGGCAAAGCATTATATGAATTATTCTTGCATAATTATGGATGCACATATTAGAATTTGATGCTCTAGATTTGAAAGATTAGAGTGAAATATCAATTGGAGATATTACGAAAATATTTGAAGAGAAATGACCATATTACCCTTTCCGTAAATTTGAAATGACAGAAATGCCCTTGAAGTTGAAATGACGAAAATGCCTCTAGATATTTTAAGGAGAAAAATTACATAAATGCCCTTGGTTATTTTGGAAATGACAAGAATACCCTTAGATATTTTTGGCTAGATATTTTGTGGTCAAAATGACAATTATGCCCCTAGGATGAATGATGAAATTACCATAATGCCCTTCAGGACAGAAATGACCAAAATACCCTTTGTCCCTGATAAAGCCATATAGCCTCAGTAATGCTATAAACACCTGACCAAAATACAGTATGCTCCTAGATAAGAAATTATTGACATTATTTATAAAGAAAAACCATGAAAAAGAATTTTTAGGAATTTTGGAAACTATTTCAAAAAGAATTTAATCTAGACTAACCTGAGTTTCCTAAAAAACACAGAAAAGGAAAAATACAATCTGTGGAATTTTCTTTTAATTATGGGAGGAATAGACTCTTAAATAAAGTAGTCTAGACATTTTATTAATTAAAAACAAAATGAACCAATGAGAAATTAGATAAAAATATTGAAAGAACTTTATGTGACATTTTAAGAATGTTGTCACACTTAAGCTAGTTCCAAAAAGATTTCTAGGATTTCATTTCCATAAAACCAATAAGAATTAAGCTTCCATAGATTATAGAAGCAATATTATTTAAATTCAAGGCATAAATTAATTCCAACAAAGCCTTAAAATTCCTAAAAATCCTAGCCATCCAAGCCATTTATGTGAAATTTGTAAAATTGCAACAAATGTGCTCCAAAAATCAAGCATGGCCGTGGACTACAAGAAGAGTGAAGAAAGCTTTAGAAAACTCAAGAACAAAGACACTTGTATGGTTAATAAGCCATGTAACATGCCATTGGACCATTTGGAAAGCTAGGTTATAAATGCTTAAGAGATATTTGAAGCAAATTTTATTTTGTCTCCTTTGGAAGAACACGTGGATATTTCTAGACATTATTTCAAAGATCCCAACGGTCAAGATTTACATATGTGAGATAGGATTATACCTTTAAAATTTCAAGGAGATCCAACGGTTAAAAAAACCAGAATCGTTATTTTACAGAAACGGGTTTTTCAAGAAACACAAAAACGTAAAAGAAAGGAAATTTGGTAAAACTTTCTCTACAAGGCTTGAAGTCCATGTGCAAATTGAGAGTCAAGGAGAAGGATGTGGAAATCTCAAGAACTTGGACACTTGTATGGTGGAAAAGCCTTAGCCAATGAAAATAAACCAAATAGAAAGCAAAGTAATCATAAGCTTGGAGATTTTTTTAGCAAAGCCACTTTACCTAGCCTATAAATAAGGGTGGTGGGGACCAAATGAAGACAATTACACTTAAAGCAACCTACTTCATTCCTACATCCCTTTCACCAAAATTCCAAAGCAAACCAAGGCCCACAACCCTTGAAAGTTCACGTGAAGAAGCTAGGAAGTCTTGTAAGCTAGTTGCTAAAATTCCAACTTAAGAAAGCAAGGTATGGGAAAGTACTATGATAGCCATGGTTTAGATATTCTTTATGTTAGATTCTTGTTTATTTTTATAAGAATTAAAGCTTTGAATACCATGTGTTTGATGAAATGCCTCCAAGAATTAAGTAATGGTACATGGATGATACTTTGGCTAAGTAACTTAAAATAATGGTTATAATAAATAACTTGAATCCAATCTAGTAAAAAAGGAGAGTAAATAACTTAACCTTTGTATATTATGACTTTGTTTCAAAGAAATACTTGTTTTAATAATTTACTAAAGTTCACATGTTATTATTTACTTGATATTTTACTAAAGTTTGTATGTTGTATATTAAATGGATGTTTTTATATTAAAGTTTATGTGATGTGTATGTTCTACTAAGTATTCTATGAAGTTCACCTGTTGTTGGAAATCTATATGGATTGTTATGGAATCCATGTGTTGCTGAGTGTTTCTATAAATCTATGATGAGTTGAGTTCTGTGCTGAATCTATGTTGAATAGTTAAAGCATATGAGAAATAAATTGGATATAAATGGTGAAGAAGAAATAAAAATAATTCATTGCATATTTCATCTGCATTTAATTACCTCAGAGAGGAGGTAATGGAGTGACCTCAAAGAGGAGGTGTGTCAGATAGCTAAACTGAGTCCACGCGTTCAAAGGAGTTATGAACTAGGGGGTAGTTGAGACAGTGAGGACCACACCACCATGATGATCACATAGGTGGAGGTGACATTCCTATGTGCCACTGGGCTACCCTGACTAGATGGATAGGTTCGTTCCACTAAGAGAGGGTGGGGCTATCTTGACTATGGTACCATTTATTGAGAACCTGAGATCTCAGTCATGCATCATTCTAATCAAGAAATCATGCATATGTTATGTATTCTGTTATGTATTTATATATTTATTTCGACATATTATTTTGTTTCACTATGAATCTGTTGTGTTTATCTAACTATGTTTATCATATACTTACCCTATCTTTGTGTCTGTGGTTGACACCTGTGATGACCCCAATTTGTTGGGCGAGCAGAGGAACAGTGAAATGTTAAGCTAAATGGTGATGGAGAAGCTTGGATGAATTGTGTTCTATGCTTGATGTACTATTGTCTCTAAGGCAATGAAATTTGTATTGGACTATTTTGGTTTGTTGGTCTGTATTCGAACTATATTATGGTTTGTATCCGAATAATATTATTGTAATGGACTATATGATACTTTATTTTGTACTAAGAAATAATTAATGGTAACTATTTTATTTGAAGTATTATTGGAAGTTTGTTTTAAGAAATGAAGAAAAACAATTTGATAAAATAAATTTCTGTATAAAATAAGCAAAAAATTTTAGGCGTTACAGCATCCATCTTTTAGATCATTAAGGATTCAAAGGGGCTGTAGGTTGGTGCAGTTGGGCCAGCATCTTCATCATCATCATCATCATCTTCAGCATCATCTCCTTGCTCAGGGGCGAGAAGTGGTTGTGCAGCCATTTGCCATCCAAAAGGGGTCTTGGTCATCCCCAATTTGGTGAGATGCTTCTCTTTGATGAGGCTGTTGCTAGAGTTAGTGTTGTCAGCCACCTTATTTGAGACATCCACTTGAAAATAGTCAATGAACCTAGAAATAAGGACAACATAAGGGAAAGGGTAGTTCATCAACCTCTTAGATTTCAACATGATTTCTTGGAGAACAAGTATCCAGTTCATCTTAATGCCATTCTTCAAGGCATAAACAAGCTGTAAATCATCATCAGTGGCTTGGGCATGGTTTGTTGCTCTAGGGGTAAGGATGTAAGTGATGATGTAATGGAGAAGCCTATCCTCATGGGTCATGGATCCAGTGCTTAGCCTAAGCCTCAACCTCATTTGAGGATCAAGAAGCATCCCCCTATAGGTATCAATCCTATTGTACCCACCCACCTCTTCTTCAAACCTCCTCTCACCATCAAAAGTGAGGCCAGCAACCTCTTCCCATATTTCTTGGGTGATTTCTATGGCCACCCCATTGACTTGGGTCAAGATTGTCCCTTCCATTGAGAATTTGGCACAGGTATAGAATACCTTGACCAATTCAGGGTAAAATGTACCCTTCATCTCCACAAGTTTCTTAAGGCCTTGGGGTTCTAAATAAGTAGGAAATTGGAAACCCTCATTACTAAACCAGTCAAGGGAGGGGTATTTAGGAGGACCTATAAGCTTAGTAGCATTAAATTGAAGATAGGTCATTTTGTCTTGCTCATTGGAGAACCAATGATCTAACCTATTAGCTGCTGGGTTAGAGGATTCAGCTTTTCACTTTGAGGATCTTGGTCTCTTGGGGGCAGACATGGTTTTTGGAAGAGAATAAAGCTTAAGGTAAGGTTTCTAACCCTAAGAGAGAGATACAAAAATGCTTAAGGAGGAAGATGAGTAACGTGTGATTTTTACTTAGGAACATAGGCTGTATTTATGGAAAAATTTAGGCTCCAAGTTTCAAATTTGAAAATTAAAATAGTTACCACACATTAACCACTCAATTGAAGGCTCAAAGGATTTAAAATTTGAATTTGGTGGCAGTTGGGCAGTTACAATTTCCAAGAAAATCTTTCAGATTTTGTAGAATCTTCAGTAACTCCAGGTTTAATCGATTATTTTCCATATGTAATCGATTAAGTCTTCACACAATTCAATTTTAGAACATGCTGTAATCGATTAATTCGCAATGTAATTGATTATTTCATACCAATGTAGTTGAGGAAGATGAAGTGTAATTGATTATCCTCAAATGTAATCGATTATCACGGTACAAATACAAGTTTCAATGAGTTTCAGAACAATTTAATCGATTATTCCGTAAGGTAATCGATTATTCCAGTGGGAATGATATTTTGTAAAACCTTTGGAAGCTTGTGTAATCGATTATTTCATTGGTTTAATCGATTATTCCATTGAAATGGTTTTTCTGAAAAGGAATTCTATATAGAATAATCGATTATTTCTCTTGTGTAATCGATTACATAAGCTAAAATTTCATTCCCAATGGCTTTTTAAATGATTTTAATCGATTATTCCGCACCTTAATCAATTATCACAGTAAAATATGCAGGTTGAACAGTTCTTATGCAGCACATCTTCGAATTTCAAATGCAAATAATGATTAAGCTAACATTCAAGTATTTCTCATGGTTTGGCACAAATCAAGCATAAATTAGCAGATATTGGATTCATCAAGGATGCGTAGCATGTTTCTTAGAGTGTAATATCTATCTCTATCCAAGGGTTTGGTAAATATATCAGCTAATTGAAAATTGGTTTCAACAAACTCAATTTTGATGTTACCCTTTTGGATATGGTCTCTGATGAAGTGATGTCTGATTTCATTATGCTTTGTCCTTGAGTGCATGATGGGATTCTTGGAAATGTTGATGGCACTTGTATTATCACACAGTAGAGGTATTTCCTTCAGCTCAACACCAAAGTCCTAAAGTTGTTGTTTCAACCAAAGGCTTTGTGTACAACAACTTCCAGCTGATATGTATTATGCTTCAGCAGTGGATAATGCAACACATGATTGCTTCTTGTAGTGCCAAGAGATTAATGAGCTTCCTAGCAAGTGACAAGTTCCACTTGTGCTCTTTCTATCCAACTTGCACCCTGCAAAATCAGAATCAGAATATCCAAGTAAGCTGATAGGTATACCTTTTGGATACCAAAGCCCTACTTTTGGTGTGGACTTGAGATATTTGAGAATCCTCTTGACTGCTGTTAGATGAGTTTCCTTGGGATTGACTTGATATATAGCACACAAGCAAACACTTAGCATTATATCAGGCCTACTAGCAGTGAGGTACAGCAAGGAACCAATCATTCCCCTGTATTTGGATTCATCAACACTTTTGCCTTTGTCATCTATGTCAAGATAAGTAGAAGTTGCCATAGGTGTTGCTGCATCCTTGCAACTTTCCATTTCAAACTTTTTAATCATCTCTTGACAGTACTTTGATTGACTTAGGAAGGTTCTACTCTTTAATTGCTTGACATGTAATCCTAGAAAGAATGTGAGTTCCCCTATCATTGAAATTTCAAATTCACCCTGCATTGTAGCTGAAAATTCTCTGCACATTGATGGATTAGTTGAACCAAAAATTATGTCATCAACATAAATTTGAACTAATAGTATATCATTTCCTTTTCTCTTTATGAACAAGGTTTTATCAACTTGACCTCTTATGAAAGATTTTTCAACCAGAAATTTACTTAACCTTTCATACCAAGATCTAGGTGCTTGTTTCAAACTATACAATGCTTTTCTTAATTTGTAGACATGATTTAGATGCTTATAATCAATAAATCTAGGAGGTTTTTCTACATAAACTTCCTCTTCTATGTATCCATTTAAGAAAGCACTTTTGACATCCATTTGAAACAATTTGAAATTCATCAAACAAGCATATGCAAGCAATAATCTAATGACTTCTAATCTGGCTACTGGAGCATAAGTTTCATCATAGTCAATGCCTTCCTCTTGGTTGTATCCTTTAGCAACCAATCTGGCTCTGTTCCTTACTATGATTCCATTTTCATCCAGCTTATTTCTAAAAACCCATTTAGTGCCAATAGGTCTATGAGTTGATGTTCTAGGGACTAATTCCCAAACTTCATTTCTTTTGAATTGATTCAACTCATCATGCATAGCCATTAACCAATGTTCACCTAACAATGCTTGATCAATACTATTAGGCTCAATATGTGAAACAAAAGCTATGTTACAACAGAGATTTCTTAATGAAGATCTAGTAGAAACTCCCTTTGAAACTTCACCAATTATGTTATCAAGGGAGAGGTCTCTTGTTGTTCTCCAATCTTTAGGCTCATGTCTAGGTGTTGATTGTTCTATTTCAGCACATGCTTCTTCCTTTTCTTTCATCAATGAGTCATTCAATTGAATGAATTCATAGGACCTGCATCAATATCACACTTCTTTTCCTCTTTAGAGGGATTAGATTCATCACAAATAACATGAACTGATTCTTCCATGTATAATAACCTTGATGCGGGCCTCCGGCGCAGTTAACACGGGATCTGGCGTGCTAACCGCACCAGATGCTCCAGGAAGCCAATGCTTGCGCTTTACCGGCGGGGTTAGCGCGGGATCTGGCGCAGTTAGCGCCAGGATGCTCCTGGAAGCTAATGCTTGCACTTTATTGGCACGATTAGCGCCATAAGTGCCCAGAAAGCCTGTTGTTACGTGAACTTGGCGCGAATAGCGTCAGACTTGATGTCCAAAAACCCTTTTCTTCTTCCTCCCAGATGTTTTCCTCCATTGTTGAAGGTACCAAGCTCCCTAGACCTTCATTCTTGACAAAAACACTTCCCTTTCAACATGAAACTTGTAGGGAATCATCCTATGAGCTAGAATCCTTCATCTCTTTTCTCTAAAAACCATCAGACGGAGAGATCATTTTCTCTAGAGAACTTCACAAAACTCGAGCTCAACGAGGAAAAGAGGCGATTCTCGGACACCCAAGCTTGGGGAAGTGGTCCATTAGCTTTCCTTGTCGTTTTTGAGGTAAGAAACTCGAGTTTTACCGTTCAATTTGTGATTTTGTTCTTGAGGTGAATAGTGACCCTCTTGAGCTACAGCTGGAATTAGCCTTGGGTCCTTTAGAAAAGTATGTTTAGAATGTTGTTGAGATGACGGATTAGCTTTCATATATTAGTTTCATGGACTTTGATTCTTGGCTCTAAGAAATGCATGTATAGCTTGTATGTTGGTTTATTGATGATTGTAGAACATGCATGAGCCTTGATACTTAATCTTTATGTGCTAGAGAGGCTTTAGGAACGGTGTTATTGTGTGAAAGAAATTGTTCAAGCCATGTTGTATAATCTTGAGTATTGGCCTGTATAGAGCTTTGAGCTCTTTGTTTTGATTTATACCGAGTCTCGGGGAGACTCTAGGGCCATGGTTAGGCCGAGATAGACCGTTGAGGGTCTGTGAGTTGTCTATTGAATGGGTTAGTCTTGATAACCTTAAGTTAGATGACTTAGAGGTTTTGGAAAGGAAGGACATTCCTTTCATTATAACGGTTGAGGACCGTTGATGTGTTTATGCCTTGTATGATTGGATTGGTGTCTGATTGAACTTATATGCCTTGTATAGGGCGTGACACCGAGGGTGTCAGTGGCGTAGACCACCGTTCAGGGATTGAACCGCAGAGCACGGCTTTGCCAGGTAAGCTCTTTGTTCTTGGGAGTGTTTCCCACTGCCTGTGTTCCACCATACTCCGAGGGAGTGATGGTTGCATTCATGATGCATGTGCATTGAATTGGTTGTTGCTTTCCTCATGATGATATGTATGCATGATTCTATGCCTTGTGTGGATGATTACCTATTGAATAGATCTTCTGGCCAGTTAGATAGATATGGACCTCCCTAGGAGTAGAGCACAGCTCCTAGTTTGGTTTGCTCACGTAAAGGGTGATGATGATCCCTTAAGACCAAGAGATAAGTGGTCCCGTTGCGGTTGAAGCCTATTCTCGGAGGTGCCATATACGTGTGTGAGTTCCGCTCTCACACTGGGGACTGAGAGTCCCAGATGCTGATGATGATGCATCTTGTGGCGGGCGTGGTATCGCGGATATACATTAGAGCTAGATGATGACTATGTATTGTTGTGAGGGCCGGGAGGCCTAGTGATTGTGATGCCTTTGATGTTGTGTGTCATGAAAGTGAGCCAGGGTGGAGGAGATGCCTCCAAGAGCCTTGAGCTAACTGAGATGTGTATCTCACCCCGTGTTGAAATTATGTTTTGCAGGTGACTCATCTGGCAGATATGACGGTTCCCAGGGCAGAAGGCCCCAGTAGGGACAGTTGTTGCAGCATTTTGCGAGCTGGGAGGCTCATTTTGTTTATGTTGCTATACCTGGTACCCTGTAGAGGGAAGATATGTGTGGATTCACATATTGTGGTTATGTTTATGTTTTGTACATGGACTGTATATGACTATATGCCCTCGTGTAAGGAAGTGATCTCTGAGATCAGAACACTTGCTGCTTATTCTTTTGTATTAGATACTGTGAGTATCATGATGATGTATATATGTATATATACTTGTGGCTTTCTCCTGATATGTCTATAGAGATCTTAATTAATTATTTCATCTGCCGTCGTTTATGTTGTTTGGATCGATGAGGCTGGCTTGTGTTGATGTTCAGTGTTTTAAGTTTGGTGTGTACCATACATAATGAATCAAGAAACATGGTTTCGAAAACGCTTCCCTGGTTGTAATTAATTGGTTTTATAGTAATTATTGCGCTTATCTGATTAAGTAATATGTTAATACACCGGATGCATAGGGGGTGTTACATTTATGGTATCAAAGCGGTTTCTTGATGGAAGCATTATGTATGGTAATTGTGTGTTGCTCTTGACTATTGTCTGAGTTTGCCATGGCTATTGCATGTGTGGACACAAATTGTGGGCTTGATCAACTCACGGTTTTGGTGTACATGTACAGTGTCATGACAAGATCCTACAACAACAGTGCGGCGACGAATGCCCAGCCTGATCCAGTGGCGGCTGCATTGGCAGCCATGCAGCCTGAGTTGGCTGCAAGTAGGCAGATGCAGGAGACTATGCAGCGTGAGATGGCTGTGAACTGTGAGATGAATGAGGCCTTGATGAAGGCCAATCAGGAGATGCTTGAGGAGATGAGGACCTTGAGGAGAGATGATAGAGTATCCTCTCCACCTCCGACGCATGACGGCGAGGGTAGTCACCATCAGTCTAGAGGTAGCAGCCTGAGAGGGGACTCGATGTCCCATGTTGAGGCTGATGATTATGTTGCAGCCCGGGGGAAGATGCTTATCACTTTTCGTAAGCATGACCCTCCAGCTTTCCTTGGGGGATATGATCCAGTTGCTGCAGCTAAATGGTTGTAGGCTTTAGAGAAGATCTTTATGGTGATGGAGTGTCCTGATCACCAGAGGCTACTGTATGCGACCTACTTGCTATAGGGTGATGCCCATGAGTGGTGGACTACCACGTCTCAGTTGTTGAGAGGCCAGGGTGAGGTTATCACCTGGCAGACTTTTGAGGCTCAGTTCCTGGACAGATACTTTCCCAGGGATGCCAGGGAGCAGAAGCAGACAGAGTTTGACAGTCTTGTTCAGGGGAGCATGACAGTGGATGAGTACTTGGCCAGGTTCAATGAACTGGTCAAATATTAACATTTCAGGAGATCCTTGCCTGATCCTGATGTTCTTGCTGCTAAGTTCCAGAGGGGGCTTAAGGAGAGCATAAAGGAGTGAGTTGCAGGTAGTGGATCCCATGACATGGATAGCCTGGTGAGGCAGTGTTGCCAAGTGGAGGATATGCTCCACAGACATCGAGGCAGTCAGCCTACTCCCTCAGTTAGACAGGAGGTGAGGAGGCCCGGCAGTTCAGGCCCACCCAGTAAGGGTAAGGGCAAAGATCTAAGAGTCTCTACCCCATCAGATAGGTTCAAGAGAGGCTCTAGCCAGAGTGGCTCAGTGCGGAGACGACCTCCTCCCAGATGCCCAACTTGTGGGAGAGAACACTGGGGAGTGTGTCCCTCAGGCCAGTTGGTGTGTTTCAGGTGTGGCAAACCAGGCCATATTTCTCGTGAGTGCCCGCAGGCAGGGGGCCGGGCATTGGCTGCTCTAGTTGTGACGACAACACCCATAGCAGGTCGGGTGTATACAGTTGATGTCGGAGAGGCAACCAGAGCTCCTGACTTGATCAGAGGTACTATCTTGATTGATGTGTATGATGTGAGAGTCTTGTTTGACTCTGGAGCTACGCATTCATTCATCCAGGACATGACTGCATTTGGGCTAAATCTGCCCATGTCTAGATTTTCTCCTCCGATGGAGGTTACCACTGCATCTAGTGAGAGGTGTCAGGTGAGCACGTATTGCAGGGATGTACAGTTTCAGTTTGATGGCAGAGAGTACACGATTGATTTGTACTGCCTAGCTATGCCTACCCTTGAGATCATTTTGGGTATGGATTGGTTGGCCAAGTATGGCGTGATGTTGGACTGTTGCAGAAAGAAGGTTGTTGTGTCTTCTGATGAAGCTGGTTCGAGTTCCACACCTTTCCTCTCAGTCTTGCAAGCTCGCAAGGCAATTAGGGAGGGAGCTCAGGGCTATATCTTCGCATGTGTGACAGAGGATAAGCCGAGTGTTGATCTCTCACAAATTTCGGTGGTGAGCGAGTTTGTGGATGTATTCCCAGAGGAGATTACACAGCTACCACCTGAGAGAGAGATTGAGTTCTCCATTGATTTGGTTCCCAGTGTAGGGCCAATATCTATAGCACCTTACCGTATGGCTCCTCTAGAATTGAGAGAGTTGAAGGTGCAGTTGGAGGACTTGTTGTCCAAGCAGTTTATCAGACCGAGTGTCTTGCCGTGGGGAGCCCCGGTGATCTTCATGAAGAAGAAGGATGGCTGTATGAGGTTGTATGTTGACTACAGGCAGCTGAATAAGGTTACTATCAAGAATAAGTATCCTTTGCCTCGAATTGACGATCTGCTAGATCAGTTGAGGGGAGCCAGGGTGTTCTCTAAGATTGACCTGAGATCCGGATATCACCAGATTCGGATCAAGCCCGCAAACATACCGAAGACAGCCTTCCGGTCTCGGTATGGTCACTATGAGTATCAGGTCATCCCCTTTGGTCTGACGAATTCCCCTGCAGTGTTCATAGATTATATGAACAGGGTATTCAGGCCTTTCTTGGATCAGTTTGTGGTGGTGTTTATTGATGACATACTGATCTACTCTAAGATGGAGATCGAGCATGCCGAGCATCTCAGGATTGTTCTTCAGACGTTGAGGAACGATCAGTTATATGCCAAGTTGGCAAAGTGCGAGTTTTGGCTATCAGAGGTGAAATTCCTTGGCCACAAGAGTCTCAAATATCTCTTTGACCAGAAGGAGTTGAATATGAGACAGAAACGGTGGATGGAGTTCCTCAAAGATTATGACTTTGAGTTGAGATATCATCCCGGCAAGGTGAATGTAGTTGCTGATGCCTTGAGCAGGAATCATGTGAGTGTTGCATGCATGATGATCTCGGACTGTGAGCTGATTGAGCAGTTCAGAGATATGCACTTGACGATAACAGAGGGTGCTCGTTGTCTCGAGTTGAGAGAGATCAAGGTTGATAATGATTTGATATGGAGGATCCGAGAGGCTCAGAAGCAGGATGATACTGTGAGGGCCATGATTGGTCAACAGGATGTTTCTTGGGAGACTCATGACTTGGTGTTGTACCAAGATCGAATCGTTGTGCCTAAGGGCGAGTTGGTGGATGCAGTTCTGTCTGAGGCTCATAAGGGCCAGTTTAGCATTCATCTCGGTGCCACCAAGATGTATCAGGACCTTAGGAAGAGCTTTTGGTGGCCAGGGATGAAGAGGGACATAGCTGAGCATGTGGCTAAGTGTCTGGTATGTCAGAAGGTGAAGATTGAGCATCAGAGACCGTCAGGCCTACTGCAGCCGTTGCAGATTCCAGAGTGGAAATGGGATGGCATTTCCATGGACTTCGTAGTTGGACTACCAAGGACTCAGACTGGATGTGACTCCATTTGGGTGATTGTTGACAGGCTGACCAAGTCTGCTCATTTCTTACCTGTTCGGACTGACTATACTGCAGAGAGGTTGGCTCAGATATATGTTAGAGAGATTGTCAGACTGCATGGTGTCCCAAAGAGTATTGTTAGTGATAGAGATCTGAAGTTCACTTCTAGATTTTGGAGTGTGCTTCAGGAGGCTTTTGGGACCCAGCTGAGGCTTAGTACAGCTTACCACCCACAGACAGATGATCAGACAGAGAGGACTATCCAGACTTTGGAGGATATGTTGAGAGCCTGTACATTGGAGCAAGGTACTAGGTGGGATAGATACCTACCTTTGGCGGAGTTCTCGTATAATAATAGTTTTCATGCTAGTTTGGGCATGGCAGCTTATGAGGCATTGTATGGCCGGAGGTGCAGGACTCCTGTTTGTTGGACCGAGGTAAGAGAAAGACAGCTTCTTGGACCTGAGATGGTTCAGGAGACTTCTGAGCAGATCTGTTTGATCAGAGATAAGTTGTTGAGAGCTCAGAGTCGGCAGAAGAGTTACTATGATCATAAACACCGGCTGCTGCAGTTTGATGAGGGCGACCATGTGTTTCTGAGGCTGTCTCCTGTCACAGGTGTAGGACAGGCATTGGGTGTGAGGAAGCTCAGTCCTAGGTTCATTGGTCCGTATCAGATCCTTCAGAGAGTAGGACTAGTGGCCTACAGGCTAGCTTTGCCTCCCCAGTTGTCAGGGCTGCATGATGTTTTCCACGTGTCATAGCTGAGGAGATATGTGGCAGACCCGTCACACGTGGTGGAGCCTGACACCTTTCAGATTAGGGAGAATCTGACTTGTCCTACACGGCTCATGCAGATTCTGGACAGGATGGAGAAGAAGATTCGGAGTAGGACCATTCCCATAGTCAAGGTACAATGGGAAGGGAGAACACCAGAGGAGGCGACTTGGGAGCGGAAGCAGGAGCTTTTGTAGCGGTACCCCGAGTTGCTTGATAGGTATGGACTTAAATTTTGCGGTCAAAATTCTTAAAAGGGGGGTTGAATATAATAACCTTGATGCGGGCCTCCGACGCGGTTAGCATGGGATCTGGCGCGGTTAGCGCCAGGATGCTCCTGGAAGCTAATGCTTGCGCTTTATTGGCGCGATTAGTGCCATAAGTGCCCAGAAAGCCTGTTGTTACGTGAACTTGGCACGAATAGCGCTAGACTTGGCGTGGTTAGCGCGGGACCTCTGTCAGAACCCCTATAAAAGCTCATTTTCACGATTTTCTGGTCCAAAACCCCTTCTTTTCTTCCTCCCAGCTGTTTTCCTCCATTGTTGAAGGTACCAAGCTCCCTAGACCTTCATTCTTGACCAAAACACTTCCCTTTCAACATGAAACTTGTAGGGAATCATCCTATGAGTTAGAATCCTTCATCTCTTTTCTCTAAAAACCATCAAACGGAGAGATCATTTTCTCTAGATAACTTCACAAAACTCGAGCTCGGTGAGGAAAGAAGGCGATTCTCGGACACCCAAGCTTGGGGAAGTGGTCCATTAGCTTTCCTTGTCGTTTTTGAGGTAAGAAACTCGAGTTTTACCGTTCAATTTGTGATTTTGTTCTTGAGGTGAATAGTGACCCTCTTAAGCTAGAGCTGGAATTAGCCTTGGGTCCTTTAGAAAAGTATGTTTAGAATGTTGTTGAGATGAAAGATTAGCTTTCATATATTAGTTTCATGGACTTTGATTCTTGGCTCTGAGAAATGCATGTATAGCTTGTATGTTGGTTTATTGATGATTATAGAAAATGCATGAGCCTTGATACTTAATCTTTATGTGCTAGAGAGGCTTTAGGAACGGTGTTATTGTGTGAGAAAAACCATTCAAGCCATGTTGTATAATCTTGAGTATTGGCCTGTATAGAGCTTTGAGCTCTTTGTTTTGATTTATACCGAGTCTCAGGGAGACTCTAGGGCCATGGTTAGGCCGAGATAGACCACTGAGGGTCTGTGAGTTGTCTATTGAATGGGTTAGTCTTGATAACCTTATGTTAGATGACTTAGAGGTTTTGGAAAGGAAGGACGTTCCTTTCATTATAAAGGTTGAGGACCGTTGATGTGTTTATGCCTTGTATGATTGGATTGGTGTCTGATTGAACTTATATGCCTTGTATAGGGCGTGACACCAAGGGTGTCAGTGGCGTAGACCACCGTTCAAGGATTGAACCATAAAGCACGGCTTTGCCAGGTAAGCTCTTTGTTCTTGGGAGTGTTTCCTACTACTTGTGTTCCACCATACTCCGAGGGAGTGATGGTTGCATTCATGATGCATGTGCATTGAATTGGTTGTTGCTTTCCTTATGATGATATGTATGCATGATTCTATGCCTTGTGTGGATGATTACCTGTTGAATAGATCTTCTGGCCAGTTAGATAGATATGGACCTCCCTAGGAGTAGAGCGCACCTCCTAGTTTGGTTTGCTCACGTAAAAGGTGATGATGATCCCTTAAGACCAAGAGATAGGTGGTCCCATTGCGGTTGAAGCCTATTCTCGGAGGTGCCATATACGTGCATCTATGTGTAAAGGGGTAGCTCCCGATGGGATGAGACGAGTGTGAGTTCCGGTCTCACACTGGGGACTGAGAGTCCTAGATGCTGATGATGATGCATCTTGTTGCGGGCGTGGTACCGCGGATATACATTAGAGCTAGATGATAGCTATGTATTGTTGTGAGGGACGGGAGGCCTAGTGATTGTGATGCCTTTGATGTTGTGTGTCATGAAAGTGAGCCAGGGTGGAGGAGATGCCTCCAAAAGCCCTGAGCTTACTGAGATGTGTATCTCACCCCGTGTGGGGATTATGTTTTGCAGGTGACTCATCTGGCAGAGATGACGGTTCCCAGGGCAGAAGGCCCCAGTAGGGACAGTTGTTGCAGCATTTTGCGAGCTGGGAGGCTCATTTTGTTTATGTTGCTATACTTGGTACCCTGTAGAGGGAAGATATGTGTGGATGCACATATTGTGGTTATGTTTATGTTTTGTACATGGACTGTATATGACTGTATGTCCTCGTGTGAGGAAGTGATCTCTGAGATTAGAACACTTGCTGCTTATTCTTTTGTATTAGATACTGTGAGTATCATGATGATGTATATATGTATATATACTTGTGGCTTTCTCCTGATATGTCTATAGAGATCTTAATTAATTATTTCATCTGCCGTCATTTATGTTGTTTGGATCGATGAGGCTGGCTTGTGTTGATGTTCAGTGTTTTAAGTTTGGTGCGTACCATACATAATGAATCAAGAAACATGGTTTTGAAAATGCTTCCGTGGTTGTAATTAATTGGTTTTATAGTAATTACTGCGCTTATCTGATTAAGTAATATGTTAATACACCGGATGCATACGGGGTGTTACACCATGCATAATGTTCTTTTATTGAAAACTCTATATGCTGTGCTTTGTAATGAGTATCCAAGAAAAATGGCTTCATCAGCTTTGGCATCAAATTTTCCAAGTGATTCTTTGCCATTATTTAACACAATACACTTACAGCCAAAGGTTCTCAAATGGGAAATGTTTGGTTTTCTACCCTTGTATATTTCATAAGGAGTTTTCTTTAAAATAGGCCTTATTAGTAATCTATTCAAGGTGTAGCACATTGTACTTACAGCATCAGCCCAAAAATGTTTAGGCAAATTAGTCTCATTAAGAATAGTTCTTGCACCTTCTTCAAGCGATCTATTTTTCCTCTCCACAACACCATTTTGCTGAGGTGTTCTTGGAGCTGAAAAGTTGTGGTTGATTCCATTTTCTTCACAGAAATTTTCAAAATGTTCATTTTGGAATTCTCCACCATGATCACTTCTTATTGAGATAATTTTGCTCCCTTTCTCATTTTGAGTAAGTTTGGCCAGTTTTCTAAAAGCATTGAAAGCATCACTCTTGGATTTCAAAAACAAAGTCCATGTGAAGTAGTTCTAGAAGGACCAAACAAATCTATGTGAAGTAGTTCAAGGGGTCTTGAAGTAGAAACAACATTTTTACTTTGAAAGGAATTTTTAGTTTGTTTCCCCTTTTGACAAGCATCACATAATTTGTTCTTCTCAAACTTGAGTTTGGGTAATCCAATGACTAGATCCTTTTTAATTAGCTTGTTCATATGATGCATGTTAATGTGACTTGCCCTCCTATGCCATAACCATGATTCATCTATTTTACTAATTAAGCAAGAAGTGTTATGAATATATGCATGATCAATAGAGAGTAAGTAGATATTACCTTTCCTTTTACCTATGTGAGTTACCTCACCACTTTGTCCATCACATATCATACAGCAATTGTCATTGAACAACACTTTGAACCCTTTATCACACAGCTGACTTATGCTTAATAGGTTGTGCTTTAATCCTTCCACATAGAGAACATTTTTTATCTTGGTTTTGAAGTTGTCTCCAATGCTTCCTTCACCAATTATTTTACCTTTGTTGTTATCTCCATAGGTGACAAATCCTCCATCTTTAAGAGTCAAATTTGTAAGCATGGATATGTCACCGGTCATATGTCTAGAGCATCCACTATCAAGATACCATAATGAAGATCTTGCTCTTAGACATACCTGCAAAATTTAAATCAATTTACAAAGGTAGGTACCCAATTGAAATTGGGTCCATAGAGGTTAGCTATTTTTCTTTTCTTTGCCACCCAAATGCATTCTCCATTAGGCACATAGAATTTCCTAGCATAGTATTTATAAGATGTGTGACCTTTCTTCATACAATAGTTGCAAGTGATAGTTCTTTGTGTATTTTCAAAATGAGTCATGTGGTTAAACCTTGGTTTTGAAGTTGCTTTTGTATATTTCTGTTTTGGAGGCACAAACTTGGTTCTTCCATTAGATTTTGATCCATGTTTGTAACCCAAACCAGAAATATCTCCAGCATACTTTTGAACACTTAGCATTCCAGCCAAGTTGCATTTACCTTTGTAAAGTCTTTTCAAAAGATCAACCAAGTAATTATTTTCAGAAAGTACTACCATAAGTTTTTCACCATGACTCTTTTTGAACTCATCAAACTATTTTTGCAAATCATTATATTTGTCAACATTAGATGAAGAAGAAACACATACACAACCATTTAATTTGTAACTTGAAACAAGTTTTTCATTTTCTTCTTTCAGTTTACAAATCTTAGATTGTAATTCACCAAGTTTTGTGACATGCCATCTAAGATCTCCTTTTAGCTTATTATTGGATTTTGCAAGCCTTTGAGCTTCTTCATGCATTTCTTGAAAGGCATCAATAGCTTGATCAAAAGCCTTTGAGCTTCTTCATGCATTTCTTGAAAGGCATCATGTAGAGGTTAGGCATACATTTGCTTCTTCATCTTCACTTGATGATTCAGAAGTTGTTGATTCATTTTCTTCCCAAGCTATGTAGGCTTTCTTGGGCTTTCCTTCTTTCTTCACCTTGTTTCACTTTGTTGCTTCTTCAAGAATATTGTGCATTCAGATTTGATATGGCCAGGTTTGCCACATTCAAAGCAAGTGAAGTTGGTGTCACTTCTTTTGTTGGTGCTGTTGTTGTTCTTTATGAATTTCTTGTTCTTATTTCTCCTTAAGAACTTGCTGAACTTTTTGGCAATTAAGTTCATATTGTCTTCATCATCTTCTTCACTTTAATATTCTACCTTTTCCATTTTTGAGGATGCAGCTTTTAAGGTTATACTTTTGTGTTTCTTTTCTGCATCTTCAGAATTGGTTAGTTGTGACTTTTCAAGCTCATATTCAAGTAGCTTACCAAATAGTGCAGCCATTGACATTTTGGAGAGGTCTTTTGATTCTTTGATTGTTGTCACCTTTGGTTGCCATGGTTTTGTAAGGCAATTTAGAATTTTGATATTCAGCTCTTCAACATCAAATGTCTTTCCAAGACCAAGAAGATGATTTATTATATGAGTAACCTTGTTTGAAGCTGAGATATGTTTTTTGTGGGATTCATCTTGAACATCTCATACTCATGTATCAAGGCATGCTTCCTTGATCTTCTAACTTCATCAGTACCTTCATGAGTTATTTCCAGCATCTCCCACATTTCCTTTCCACTATTGCACCTAACTGTTCTAAAGAATTCATTAGAAGAAAGTGCAAAAGTAATCATATTCTTAGCTTTAAAATCATATTGAACAACTCTATTTTCAGCATCATCCCATTCTTTGGGAATTATATCATTGCCAACAGTTTTAGTAGGAATCACAGGACCTTTTTCTATTTCATTCCAAGCACTTGGGTCATTTGATTGAATAAAGATTTTCAATATATTTTTCCAAAAACTGAAGTGCTATTCTTCAAACATTGGAGGACCATTGAGGGAGGCACCCTCCTTGAAGGTAATTTGTGAGGTATTCATTTTCTTTTAAAGAAAGATAGTGATCTTGAATAACTCTGAAGAACCATCTCTTGATACCAATTGAAAACAATAGGAATACCCACAATTAACCAAGAAGGAGGGTGAATTGGTTAAAACTTGGTCTTTTAAAATTTTCTTTTCTAAATCAGAGTTAGGATCTTAATCACTTTAAAGCCAAGAAACCTTTACTTCAATCAACTCACTCAGCTCAAGGAATCAATGTCTCAAAACAGAACTTGCTAAGCAATGATAAGAATTCAAAGAACCAATGAACAAGATAACCAAAAGAGATTAGAGAGCACACAAACAACACAAGAATTTATACTGGTTCACTTCTCAAGAGAAGCTACATCCAGTTTCTAATCAACACTAGATTAGAATTCCACTATTGAAAATTTCAGTTCTTACAAGCTTGATTACATTTACTCTTTATCAACCCTAGATAAAGAAAGGAAATCTAAAACCCTATTAGACACCTTAACAAGAATCAGAGAACACTACTCTGTTCTTCCCTAGAGAACACTACTCTAGTGCAAGCCTCAAGAACAAATTACAATAGGAACCAATTACAAAACAATTCAAAACAGAATTACACCTAAAGAAAATGGAGAGAAACAACCTAATGATCCAATGTTTATGAATGCAAATGAATTACCAACAGTGTTGAATCATCTAATGAAACTTCAGAATTAGCTCTCCTATTCTTCTTTGAAAGACTCTTGCCCAAGTAATCAATCAAGAACTCATGTGATTTAAGAAAGGGGACAAGAGGTTTATAAGCTCTGAAAAACTCTTTGAATCTTGGTGAAAGCTTGAAGATAATCAGAAATTCGTAATTGACAAGTTGTAAAAATAGAGCAAGTCTTTACCTATTTATAACAAACTTTTGTAACTAACATTAATCGATTAAACGCGCCAAATAATCAATTAAAACGCTTAAGTAATCGATTAAGTCACCACTTTAATCGCTTAAAGTGTTTATGAGTTTTTTGGGTTTGAATAACGAACAAAATAATTGATTAATACGAGTTGTAATCGATTATTCTAGTAGCACTCCATTTCATAAAAGCTTGTGTAATCGATTACGAGAAATGGTAATCGATTATTGCAGTGTAACATGTTTTTCTGAATGCATTATGTAATCAATTACAATTCCTGGTAATCGATTATTCCAGTAGAACCATTTTTTTCAAAAAGGCTTATGTAATCGATCACATTACCTGGTAATCGATTAAAGTGTTCATGACAGCTTTTCCAAATTTGAAAACGAAGCAAATAATCGATTAATACGCTGTGTAATCGATTATTCCAGTGCATTTTACATTTTTCCAAAAATAATGCTTCTTTGGTTCTTTTGTAAAAACATGTTTTGATTCTTAGTTAAAACACTTAGGCAATTAAATGATTGAATGCATGCAATGCAAGGATCAACAGATTGGACTCTTTAACACTTAGTTTGATTTGCAATCTTCCAAGGCATTCCAAGGCATGTGAAAAAGCACAAAACCATTCTTCAAGTCCTAAGCTTCAAGCTTTAAGAAGCTCCCCCTATATCCAACATATATCGTGTGTATGGTGATTGTATTATTGGGAAAAACTTACTACCATTTTCATAATAAAATTAATGAAGTTTTCATTAAATTTTTAAACTCACACGATTAGAGTTAGTGATACTGTAGTGACGAGGCGGGTCGTTACAAATAACATGCTTAGACTATCAAAATTACCCAATACTTATCATATTTCTTCTTCATTTTGTCAGCCATCAATCTCACACTCACATTCACATCCTTGGTAGTAGACATTTTCTTGATTCTCAATCCAATATTAAGGACCTAAAAAATACACGCAAAGCTAGTCATATAAGATAAACCAGAAATGCATATAGTGGCATCATAGAAAATCTTTAAGAATGGCAATATTGAATGCATAAATTCCAAATCACTATATGTAGGAGCCATGCCCATTAACCTTTTATCTCTTAGTTCAAACTTCATAAATATCTTTTGCTACTTTAACGCAGCTTCCAAAATCAAATATGTAGAACTCCATCTAGTTTCTAGTCTAAGTGAACAAGACCCTTATATTCAATGTTTTCATGTGCAACACATTATTTGAATGAAGCCAATCTAGAGGGAGGGTATCGTATATATTTGACAATACCATAAATCTTACAAATTTCATCAATATCCTCTTTGAAACTTTCTTGCACAATCAAATTAATAATGTGTGCACAACAACGCATGTGAATATGATCTCCATTCAAAACCAAAGGTTCCAAGTCATTAGCCTTTCTTGAATATATTTGATTGCTTTATTATTTGGTGTGGCATTATCAACTTTCAATAAAAGAATACGAGTTAGCCCCCAACTACTTAAGCAATCCTCAATCATCTTAGTCGAATTCTTCCCCATGTTAGATTTTTTAATGAAGTCCATGTGTCTATAGTGAGTCAAATCCTATGACAATGTTTGAAAAAAGTTTATTCCACTTAACTTTTTTACTACTCCAAAGTTTAAGAACATATCGTTCCATGATAGTGTGTGAGATAAAAACAAGAAAGGGTTCTACAATACTCATAAATTCCTTAAAGGTTTCATGCTCAACCATTTGAAAAGAGAACTCCAATGTAACAAACATTTTAACCAGTGCAATTTGGCATGCTTATTGGTCAATCATGGTAAAGGAAGGAAAAATAATTACCATTGTAGAAGAATCTGATTTTTGTTTCTTACGCACATTGTCTAATTTCCTCTCACATCTTTCTACATGAGCAAGCATAGCACTTGTACCATTATAATATCTAATCAAACTACCACGATGATTACATTTAGCTTGGGATAGAGGGTCGGGATCTAGAACTTTATCAAAGTGTGTCTATGCGATGGATAGATTTTTACGCCCTATAGGGCAAAGCAATAACTTCTCTTCCATTATGTTAGAGGCTAACATGTCAATGTCATCATGCTTATCCATCTAGTTTTCCTACATTTAAAAATAAATTTCATATATAAGCACACATGAGAAAAATTTGACTAGACAACACTGCTTGTATTGTCTAGTCTTGATGGAGGTTCATTGCAAGCTAAAGGTCTAGAAGGAAAGCTTGAAGCACTTCCTTTGGTTAGCTTTAAAGGACCCATGACAAGAACTAGAACTCAAGCCCTTCAAGACCACATCAAAGCCAACTTGGACAAGCATGAAGAAGCACACCAACTCAAGAATAATAAGGGCTGGATTTTGTACTCTAAAGTTGAATTAAATCCCATTTAATTGCAGCACCTTTGAGTAGCAAAAGTAGTGACAATAAAAGGCTTTTTAGTGCAATTATGTAAAGAAGTGTAGTGCACTTGTGTGTAATTTGTGTAGCACCTAAGTAAGCCTGTTGGATGCACTTGTAAGCTAAAATACTGCACCTTAGGCACGTTTGGATCAGCCAAGAGTCACTTAGGGAAGCTTGCACCTCAAGCTCCAATTAGCTTGCATTAGGCTTCTTTAAATTGCATTACAAGCTTCATTGCATTTGTAATTTCATGTGCATTTAGCTTGTTATTTTCGTGGCTATATAAGCTGCCCCAAAACTGAATGTAAACAACTTTTTTAATGTTAATGCAAATCTAAAATTTGTGTAAGAGTTTCTCTCAAGTTCTTATGTAAGAACCTCTTGAGTCTTATCAATGGCTTCACCATGCTATTGTGGCGATTCTTCCTAGACTTATTGGAGATCTTCTCCATGGTGTCTTCCATTGTCATCTCTTTCCTTCTTCCATCTTCCATTGCTGCAATTTGAATCTTCCTCTCAGCCAAGTGCTGCACGTAAATTGAGGACAGCTTGGGTTCTTGAATAAATCTTGAAGAGTGGGTTTCAATGCCAGGTAGATTGGGAAAATTCAATGGCTAATGGGTTCAGCCATACATCAAGTCTAGTTCTCTATTCTCGAATTTGTCTTCTATTCAATGGAGCATCCAATTGTGTCTAGCAATATATTTTCCAATAGTCTATTTAGTTTGTCTAATTAAATGGTTCATTATCAGTGTTTTGTGTTGTAACCATTTTTTTGGCTATTCTATTATATGTTCATTCCTATAAAAAGAGTTAGTTAGCAGGGTTCAATAGGTGAATTAAAGAGAGCTTTTGAACCCAATCTTCATTGTACTATGAATTTTGTTTAATGTAATAAACTTTCATTTGCATTATCTTTCTTCTCTTTCTATCATTTGCTTTCCCATCTGTTTAGTTTTTTTCAGTCTTAAACCCAACACATGATTTATTGTAAACGTGTGGCGCTTCATAACACCAATTTGTATGCCCATATAAACTTAAGCAAAATTCAGTGGTTGAAAGAAAGCATTGGCACCTACTTGATATTGTTGGACCATTTATTTTTCAATCTTGAATCCCTATTCAAATTTAGGGAGATTATATTTCCACTTCTACATTCTTGATAAACAAAACTCCCCACCTAGTCTAAATCATCAATCACCTAACAAACTATTGTACAACTAATTTCCTTATGAGGATCTAAAAGTGTTTGGTTATTTGTGATATGTCTAAATAATCCTTAACTAAGGTTCAAATTTTCCTAAGATCTCTGCCTCAGGTGTCTTCATTGTGCATATTCCCAAAGGCTATAAGGGATATAGGTTGTATGACATTACTATCAGGAAATTCCTCACATTTATGTGATCTTTAATTCTTTTATGAAATTGTCTTTTCCTTTCATAGCCTCACCAATTCAAACCATTAACCAAATTTACTATCTCACATTTCATACCTACACCCATCAATGAGCCTATCTTTCTTCATACCCCTAAACAAATCAACCCATTCTTCTAACAAATTTTCTGGTTATATTACCATAACATTGATCATTTGCCAAAGGTCATCTCAAACTGAAATCCCCTACCAGTTTGCAAGACTATGTACGTAATGTCATGTATGTCCAATCTAAAGTCTTGATGGATTAGGTGTATATGACATTACATAATGATAGTCTTTATTATGTTCATTTTAGTATTTGGATAAAGAAAATCAGCAGAGCAAGGAGGTAATGTGAATGGATTTTTGTATTGCAAAAGAATATTTTTTTTATTGAAAGTAATTTATATTTAAATATGTTGAAATAAAATGATAAAAGATCATGCTCCATGATTTCAAAAACTTATATTGATCATGAAAAATAAAATCAGTAACTAAGCCATTAAATTGACGAATTTTTATCTTGACTTATTCAAAATAAAACTACTTTGGCAACATCTAAAAGGAACATTCTCAACTAATTCAACAACCTTTGCCTCTTTACCATGTGGTTGATTCCTATTTTTGTAGATAACATCTTCATGCCACCATTTGATTACACTTACTACAATTAGCATCATGTTTTCTCCAACATCTAAATGGAGGATGGCCTTTCTTTTTGCAGTGTTGCCGAGGCGGATAAAGCTTCTTCCAAATTTCATTATTTCCTTTTGTATTGGATGATGTTGAACTTTTTCGAGTTCCATCAAAATCCTTCTTATTGTTTTTCTTGTCTTTGGTCACATTCTACTACTTGGTTGGTAAAGCTCCTTCAATTGTTTAATCCTCTCTCATCAATCTTTTTTGTTCTTGTGCCTTTAACACTAAGCAAAATTTTGACAAATCCTTGGCATTCTCTAAGGTAGTGATGGTTGCTTCATATTTTATAGGCACTACTACAAGAAGTTTTTAGAAAAATCCCAAGTCGGAAAATTCCAATCCTAGAAAGAATTTAAGCAATAACAAATAATCTCATACTTCTTTTGTTGACTTCAAAGACATGATTGAAGTTACAAATGTAAACAACAAAAGGGAAAATGGTGGATGATATGACCAATATCATGCTAAGGGCACGTGATCATACTTAGATCTCTATAAATAGGAAAATTCGAGATGTAAACAAGGTTCACGACCAATATCAATACAAATTTCCTTATTTTCATTTACTTGCCCAAACTTACAACTTTATTTACTAGTTTTATTTAGCCATTTACAATAGCCTTTCTTTACCATAATTCCTTTATGCCTTTATGAGTAGCATATAAACCTCAACATCATACATGGCTAAAAAGCTCTTTCGAGTGGACTAGAAATCTAATAAAGAAACATAATCTCTTTCTTAAGTCAATCAACTACTTGGAAATTGACTAGTATTAGCCGACGCAATGGCTGATAAATTTTTACAAAACCATTCCTTAAACTGAATTTGGAGCAACTCCAAATGAGAATCCAAACATGTTCTAACTAATTGAGTAGTCTCTATTAATTAATTGTAATAAAGTTCCTACAATTTTGTAAGAAAAATCATAGCTATTCATCGCATTCATGTTTGCACACACACAAAATTTGTTCAAGATAGTTGACATAAGCCTTAGGAGTAAACCATTAAGGCATTAACCAACAGTATGCCTCCTTCCTCATAGTGAAATTGAGGGGGGAAAAGAGTGTGCGTTAATTAAACGTTTTGAACCTATAAACCCAATTTACATGTCTCTCATTATATCGGTTGACCTATATATCTTAAAAGAATTGAACATATTTTAAACTACACAACGAGACATGTTTTTTTATCTCTATGAATTATACCAATTGCCATTGTAATATAAGTTTATCAAGTGATCTTACTAAGATTTTTGCTCCTATCCAAGCTAGAAATATCATTCACTTTGATTGAAATTAATTTGAAATATTTGTGCTAACCCAATAAGTGGTCTTTTTTAATTTTCTTGGAGGGAGTAGGGGCAATATTGGTGATGTTATGAAAATGCAATTTCATGATTGTACACAAGGAAGTATCAGATGTTTTGACTCTTTCAATTTCTTTTTATTTATTTGCTTTGCCTTATCAATAAATAACAAATTAGAATAACAAATACAATAAATAAACAACTAAAAAATCAAAATGAGACTATCCTTGGAGCAAGACAAGATACACAAAAATGCATCGGTCCAATTAAAATATATTTCTTCCTCCTAAGTGCTTGGGACACTTCCTTGAAATAAAAATTCCCTATTGCCCTTAATTAATTTAGGATCTGTCATTGCTCATAGTTGGCTTAATGCATGATGTAAGTCCAAATTAATGCAACCAACATTAGGACATACGCTACAGCTTGGTCAATTGAGGTGCCTGCAAATTGGAAAGAACAATTAAGTAGCAATGTATTATGCTACACAATAAAAAATTTGGATTATTCAATAACTTATGCAGTGCCATTCATTTAAATTATTAAATGTGAGCTTCCATGTGTGAGGCTACTTTGGCTGCTCGAGTTTTATGTTTGAAAGTTAAGAGAGCTGAAGATGTAAAGCCCAATTGGGTATTAGACTATTAGTCCAAAACGCGTCCTTATGATGTAGAGTTGATACATATATTGCATAAAGAAATGAAGAAATGAATTCAAAGGAGATTGAGATTGTAAAACAAGAAAAGAAAAACAAAAGACATTGACATATTATTGTCCTATTGTTCTTTTTCCGGTATAACCAAAATGCAGCTTTTATTATAATCATTCTCACAATGTGGTTGTAGTTGTTTTAAGGGATTAAAAATTATTTAGAGAAAAATAAATTTAGAAATATGACATTTTTATGTTTGGCATAAATTTTTTAAAAAGCATATTAATCTTAATTGAAATAAATCTTTATCATTCAACATTGTAATTTATAAACATTGGGATAAATTAACTTAACAAAATATTGACTAACATAAATGTTAATTACATATTTCAATCGTTTAATAAATAGTTTTGCATTTTAAATTTTTTGAAATATGAACTTTTTATTGTCTTGAATCAGATATCAAAGGTGTCCTTCTAACCCCCTGGATCAGAGATTAATCTCACTGATGTGTGTAGGTACCTCTGTTCCAAAAAAAATTACACATGGAGATAATCGAACATAGGTGAATATCAACTTTATAGTAACATTAAATTGATATCATTCAAATAAATTTATGAAAATTTAGAAAGTTGTTCTAATTAATAAGAAAAATCCACCTTAAAATTAAATTTAGAAGGAAATATATATTGGACTGACACTACGCTAGATACAATATCACAATTTTTAGGATTATAAAAAATATATACAAAGTGTAACTAAGATAAACAAAGAATCAAGAAATTATTGGGATAATAAAAAGGAGGGGTGTGCCATCTATGAACTAGAGAATGGAAGGATCAACATAAGTTTTAAGAAGTTGGATTAATTCCCAATTATGTGGTATTGTAATGACCAAAATAAAATGGGAATGGGAATGAGGCAGTTATACTCAACCCCGATTGAAGGCGAAGATGGATACAAATTATATCTCATCGTTGAGGATAGAGAAGCTATTGGGGAATGGGGGACTAGGAACAACATATGTGTTCCCATCATGCCCCGTTCCCATGCCATTAGATATAATATCACAATTCCTAGGTTTATAAAAGAGTTATATTTTGACCAATATATAAAAGAATTATATAAAAAATGTAACTAAGCCAAACAAACAATCAAGAAATTATGGGGATAAAAAATGGATATTCCATCTATGAACCGGAGTATGGAATGATTAACATAAGATGAAGAAGTTGAATTAGTTATCAATTTTGTTATCGTGATAACAACAATAAATGTGAAAGAGAAAAATCAATTACCATCACTTGTGGGAGCAAGAGCTAGAGCAGCGGATTGGGAGCAAGCCACTGACATAAGGGTTACGAGAATGAGACCAAGAAAAACAACCACCCTGGAAACTATCATTTTTTGGTTTCTCTCTCTTCTTGTCTTTCTCTCTCGTAATGTTTCCAACTGCAAGAGAGAAAGAAAGAAGAGAGGAATTTTATTAACAACAAAACAAAGAGTGAACTATGTGCGGGTGGTTAAAATGAAGATCCATTGTCTCATTGATAATGGCATTGCAAAAGCTTTCACAAGGAAAGTAAGCCAACCATGTTGAGATGTAGAATGAGAGGTGCACCCGCACATTAAGGAGGGCCCATTAATCAATTTTAGCTTTTGGCTCTTTTATTAAATTTTTTTACTAAGTTTGTTTTTCATTTCTCTATAATTTGTTGAGTTGTGGTGTGTTTAGTGTTTTATATCCTTGTAATATCTCATTGGTTTTAGGTTGTGTTTAGGACAAATGGATCGTATATGTCTAATTATTTTCAGAATATTCCCTCATGTTTGTGGCATTGAATGGAATAGAATGTTAATGATGGAAAGAATCCCTACCATTTAAAAATGTCTTCTGGTAGAATAAATGATAGATTTTATTTTGATATACTTTATACAAATTCTTTATTTGTATGATGATATGTTATCACTCTATTTAATGATTTTGATAATTTATTTATTTTTTATTGTAATTTGTTTTGGACTACATGTGAGACTAATTTTTATATTTTTCGCAATTTTTCCGGAGCAATTTTTCAATTTTTGCATATTTTATCAGCCAAGTTTTTTTCATGCATTTTACCACGATTCAATGTTCACTAAAAAAGGAGTTAAGACTACCAAAAAGCATGACTTACTTTTTTATTTTTGCACATTTTATCATAATGTGGATAACAAAATGACATCATTTTGCAAAAATTGGTCACAAAATGACATTGTTTCCCAAAAATATTTAATTTTTTTAGTGATAGATCAACATCAATAAAATATGTAAAATTTAAAACCTTGTGTGATAAAATTTATAAAATAATAAAAGTTCAAGGATAAAATATGCAACTAAATCTAGATTTTAATCATTCTTAGGAATCATGACTTCCACAAATCTCAGACATATAAAATTTATCTTCAAACATAACCCTACGTTCAAAAATAACAAATCCCAAAAAGATGTATTTGTAATAATGTTAGTGTAACAAAGAAAATTGACATGATTAATTTAATTTTCAATAATAAAACTTAACCACCATTTGATCTAAAATAACAATATCAATTTAGACCCTAGATAATAAAAATATACCATAAATTAGTTGCTTATTTAAAGATTTCATCAATGCATTTTCATAATCTTAATTAAAAATATATTTTTAATATTATTGTATATTATCATCGTATTGATGCAAAATATCTATATTTTTAAAAATATTATTAATTTCTATCAAAAAACCTAGCTGATCATTTTTATTGTCGACTTGTTTACCAAATTGGGTATTTTCGTAAAACAATTTACTAAAATAGGTATTTTTCAAAACTATTTACCTGTCGGGTGATTTTTGCCATGTAGGATGTAGGAGGTGTCACTTTGAGTGGCTTCTCGCGTGCATCCTTTTGTCTTTTTGCAGGTGGTGTTATGTTAAGGTTTGACACCACTTCAGGTGTTCAAAAATTTTATCATTTTTTTACTTTGTAGAAAAAAATATAGTAGAAAATATGTGTTTCCATTTTTTTTTAATTTTTTTAGAAAAAATAGTATCATGAATTTTAAAAAATATCTAGAAACAAAAACGCATAAGGTGAAGGCAGACGGTGTAGCGCCTCCTTTGCAAAGAAGAAAGAAAGCATTTACCTAGTGTCTCTTTCTCTTATATGACACCTGAAGTGGTGTCAAACATCGGCTTGCCTCCTCCTACAAAAAGACAGCTTAAACACAAGCTCCTATATCCTACGTGACAAAAATCACGTTGTAAATAGTTTTAAAATATACCTATTTTGATAAATTATTTTACAAAAATACCTAGTTTGGTAAAACAACATCGATTGTCTACCCTTCCAACTACCTTTATATTCATGATTCTATGGCACACAGTCATTTCTTAACCTCTAAATTCTAAATTAAATAGTATAGTTATACTTTAGCCAAAATATCAAACCAAGCCAATAATGTAGTTGAAAAGAAATCTAAAATTTTGGCCAAAATCATGCTGACCCTAAACCAAATTTAATCTTTTTCAAAAAATTTGTGAGAACACCTTAAAAAAATCAGATTATTCTATGGCATGAAGTATCTTCAATACCATTTTTGTAATAATAAAAATATATTAATGATTTGTGACCTTGAGTCAACTCACCAGGCATATGCTCTAAGTATACATGTTTAATCTCTGTGACCGTAAGCCACTTCATTCCTTTTCCATTCTTATATCCCCTCTGCCTCCCCCACATAAGACTTCCATGGGCCTATGGAAAAATAATATAGGTTTAATTTCCCTTTTACTTTTTTTATGTTTTCCAATTTTGCCAAAAAAAAAGGTTTAAATATTTATTTGCCCCTATACATATCAAAATATTTAGAATCCATCCCTATAAGATTTTCAATATGTATTTCATCCTTGTAGAATTGAAATGTATTATTTTTTGGCCTAGAGTTAGGCTCGAATAACATTAATATAATCTAAGGCTACATGTATAGTGAGGTAGAAAGTGTCAAATTTTTCCAACTTTTTTTATATTGGTTATTATTATAACTGATGTAGAAAACATTATTCGACTATAATTATAATCGATGGAAAAGTTCCTCAGTTCCCTGTAGCCCTGCCGAAGACATCAACAACCACCAACAATAGCCATCAATAGCCCAAGTTCACTATGCCAAACCACCACCAACCATTGCATAACCAAACCCAACCACCATCATCAATCCACCACCGCAAAACTAAACCCAAACATCACCATCAATTTCTAAACCCAAAATTAACATACCCATTCCCAATGCCATTTTCACCCCTTGTGACACCTCCAACTGTCTCTGGTTTGATCTCATTTTGCCTCGTCCTCTCAACCACCAAATCTATCTTTATCTTCAGAGATGACCCTCCTCCTTTCCTCTTAAAAGCTTCAAACTTCGCACTCCCACTTGTTCCTACTTCCCTTGAGTAATCAGAAACAAAACTATCACTGTCACAACCATTTAAGGTAGTTGAGAAATACTCTCAGAGATTCACCAATCCCCAAAAAATCTCTTTCTTAGGTATTTGATTTGGATATGGATTGTTAGAGAGGTGATCCTTTGCTAGAAGCTTCTGGTAGAGGCGAAAGGTGACAAATTCAAGAGAAAATACACTCGAGTTGATGGCCATGGAGGTTATCTTGCAAATGAGATTCAACTATTGGTATGGATCCATTGGTATGACCAATAGAATCTCGTCGGGAGGTTAAAATCCACCATTGAACCTATGCCCTCCACTGCCAGACTCGTCCATGGATTCAAGAGAGCGATAGGATTGGAGCATTGGCACATGTCAATGTCCAATTGGCTAATGGACTAACTAATTTGCATAGTCATCAGCCATGTAGGTTTGGATTTAACTTAACCTAGATCTAGGCCAAAATTTGACACATTTTGATTTTGCAAGGACGAAAAACATACAGAAAAGTTTGTAGGGATGAATTTTGAACATTTCAATATTTATAGGGACAAAAAACATATTTTAGCAAAAAAACAAAACATTTGATATGTCACTATTTTAATTATGTATTTTGATTCATCTATTAACATTTAATATTTAACAAAAACCTTGGCGTAACACTACTACATGGTTATGTCAATATTTTCATTAAATATTTAGATACTAAGTCAATGGATCAACCAAACTTATGCAATTAAAATAATAGAAAATAAAACTAAAAAAAGAAACAAGAAAGAAATGAAGGAACCAAATTGCAAAATTAATAAAGGGGCAAAAAGTGCAATTAAGCCAAGAATATCTACTTAGTAATGAATTAAACATAATACTACAGCTGGCTAGATAATTTCGAAAAGGGTTTACTATCTTTTTAGTCCCTAAACTTGTTAGAATTTCTATCTTTATCCAAGAACTTTGTTTTACTAGTTTTAATCCCTTAATTTTGTTTTCCATTCTTACCTTTAGTTCCTCTAGGAAACTAAAAGTAAGAACAAAAAATAGTTAAGGGACTATAACAAATAAAAAAATAGTTTAGGAACTAAAATATGAAATCCTAAAAACTAAAAATATAGTAAACCCTTTCGAACACTAATGGTAGCACACACATATTCATAGCCACCAAGTATATATGCATATTATGAAACTAAGCACAAAACACACCATAGGGGGAAAATTGCCAATTTTTTGTTCAAATAATTTTACCTCCTTTCAATTTCTTCGACATCTTCAAGCCTATTCGGGAGTGTCTTTGAGCAAGTAATTTATTAATTAGTAAGTATATTAATAGTTATTAGTTAATATTTTGTATTCTGAGTTACTCAAAAATCTTTTTACTAATGTATGTTACAGATTTATTCTAAGAAAAGGAATAGGCTTGAACACAAAAACTACACAACTTGGTGTATGTCAAATATAATCAAGCATTGGTTAAAAGATACAATTATAGAGATGAAATTGATCCAATTTCATTAAATGACATTGATGAATGCAACGAGTGGCTTGTAGGGAAAATGGATGGTGATGATGAAAAGGATGATGGCCTTCCTTAGAATGTAGTTTCTAAGGCTTAGGGAATTAGACAACCAGTAACATATACTAGGCAAAGGACTAAAAAGAGAAAGGGACCCCTTGGTGTTGAACATGTTGCACCTAAGACCAAAAGAGATCAGGTGAGAGGATCTTCATCCCTTAGAGGTGAAAGATTGGGGCCTTGAAGCCCGAAGGCATGTGAGAAAAACAAAATTTTTAAAGCGGAAACACACATACCACACAAGAATCATTCTTTAGGACATAGATGTTACCTTGTTTATATTCGAAATTTGATGATCAAGGATAGGCTTGAAGATATAAGCCCTCTAATGTTGGTCCACACCACTTCTTGTCAAGACTCAAGAACACTTCTTGAAGGCTACCAACAAACACCAAAGGAGGCAAACTAGGCACACCAATGGAGAGGAAGAAGGTTATGTTTTAAAGTGTTTTTTTTACTTATCTAAGAGGCTCACCAATAGATGATATTGGTGGCTGAATTTTCAGCCAACACTCACACAAAGGGGCACGTGAAAATAGAGGAAAGTAGATTAGGGTTTTTCCTCTCAAAATTATTATAGAACTATGATCACAATAGCACATTTTATAGAAGAGTTTGAGTCAGATTTTTAACCAAAAAATCTGATCATGAAGCATCCCACACGTGAAGATAAGATAGAGTTGTTGCATTTCAAAAATTGCCAACAACCTCCTATCTTATCCTCCTAAGACCAAGTCAATTACTTGGGATTTATTTTTTTTGCCAAAAGATAATCATATATCAGCCGTGTATATGCCTATAATTAGCCCTCAAACTTCTTCCTAAAATCTAGGACATGATCATGATAAGATTCTAGTTGAATTCAAATTCAAATCTAGCTCTTATCTTCTCCTTTTGATATGAAACTAACTACTATAGTTAATTCATATTTAAATTCTAAATTTAAATTATCAAATTTAAATATTAGATAATTAATTTAACTATTTAAATTAATTAATAATGTCTTGTACTATCCAAGCCCATTAACTCCATTCATGCGCCCTTCTCTCTTTAAGATAAGTATCCAAACTCTTTCTTGGGCCAACAATCATTATTAGGCCCAAAACCTTTAATGCTATAATGTCATGACAATAAAGTGTTAGTGTGTTACCCATTAGACCCAACATAGCTACTGACATAAATGAGTGTGGGCCCAACAAGGCCACTACCCATTTAATGACAACAAAGAGCACTAGCAATGCTTTGTTGCCCCAGAACTAGTTAGGTAAATGACAAGATCATCCTATTAAATCTATTTGGTTTCCGTATGTATTTCCTTTCGTCTCGGTTACCTTCCCATAAAACCTAGGGTAAGGAAACGTATCAGCCCTTGCGGTCTAGGGTAAGCTTTAATACAAAATAGGGAGTCTCCAATTTTACTGACTCTAAAAGCAAATCATCTCATGGTTTCTTTTACTATGCATAGATTCCCGAGTCCCGTAAATGTCATCCCGATTTCTCCGGTTTACAGATAACCTAATCTCTCACAGAGATTTGACAAATTCCTTCAGCTAGTCACCCTAGACTCGTGTTCTTTCAGGACATGCCCAAAGGTATACCTATGTGTCTCCATGTTTCAGGCAGACGAGGTATACAATCAAAGCATGTCTTTTAGAACACAGTCTAGGTGAAAACTTCTGGTCTAAGGAAAGACACACCCAAATAATAAGAGACTACTCTAATGATACTATCTGTGAGATTTCCTCTTAGAGTCTCTTTGTGGGTCCGTTCAGTGCGAGCTATACCCTTATAGGTCCACCCACGACTTTAGCTAAGACATCTCCATGTCTGTAGCTCATGAGGTCTTTACCTTGTATCTGCATACAAGTAGATAAGTTGTGCTAGTCTTATTCGAGATCACTGATCCCCATTCTCAGTGTTTCTAGACTAGGAACTTAAAATTTAGGAGTAGACATCTGGTATCCTTCAATCCTCATGATCGTGATCCCATCACTGATACTCAAGAGATACCAATTCTATTCCAAGGGTTTTATCTAGTTACTCATATTAATAATGATATCGAGACAGAATATGAAACAAGATAAAGAGCGCTTATAATTTATTCATGACAATATGAAAAGTACATGTACATCCTAATCTAATGAAAAGATTGTCTCTAGTACATCCATATACTAACAAGAGGAAAAGAGCAAATGAAAGAAGTTAAGATAATGCAGTCTTGGAAGAATCTGAAAAGGAGTTGCAAGGCATTGATTTTGGGGACTTAGAAGAAGAAGTTGAAGGGCATGCTCCATTACTAGACAATGGGGATTTTGATTATGTTAGGGAAGGAGTAGAGCAAAATGAATAGATGTTTTGTTGATGCTTTTAGCATTTTTTTTATTATATTCCTTATTGGGACTTGTTTAGCTAATTAGCTTTTAGCTTATTTTGATTATGTGCCTTACTAGGACTTGTTTAGCTAATTAGCTTTTAGTTATTTTTAGCTTTTTTTGATTATATTGGGAAAGGGGCAGAGAAGATTGAACATATTTTGTCTTGAACAATTTAACTTTTGAGATAATATTATGTTAATGTTTGTCCAACTTATTTTCATTTGCATATACCATGATTTTTTATACATATTTAATTGTTATATATATATATATATATATATATATATATATATATATTCTATTTCGACCGCTATGCTCTTCAGCTATTTGGCCGCGAAGCTATCTGCTATATTCTATAGTGGATTTTCAAGTTTTTGCAATTTTCCGCAATCCGCTATTTACAACATTGATCACATGACTTTTGAGTGTGTCAATGCTCATGCAGTAAAAATATACTATCAATATCTGTAACATCCTCAAAATTATCTCTTGAGTTTATATTTATGATTGAATTATGGAATTGTGATAATAGTTTGATACAAGAAGAGTAAGATAGATTTTATTTTAATACAAGTTTCTCAAAACTGTCTACACTCAAAAACAGTTTCTGCCACCCGAATTGAGAAATTTATTTCTCTCTCATTTCTTATTAAAATTAGGTGTATGATATATGGAATTAAATATCTAGATGTCAAATATAACATATAAAAAATTCATATAAATCTAGATTGTGTACTTCTTGTAGTAACAAGAATACTAAGAGATGTCATTGTCCTAAGTTGAATTCGCTGGCAGTTTTGGAGTCTAGATTAAAAATGCTATATCTTGAGTTTTATAAATCCAAATAAGGAATATGATATCTTGTTAGAAATATTAGGAAGCCTAGTTTTACATAATAAAAGATGAGAATTTTTGGACTAGTAGATTGGTACAAAATAAAAAATGAGTGAATCCCATCTGGTTAAGTGTTTCTAGCCCTTTGGACCTTTTGGATTGGGCACAACTTCTAACTCTTCGATTTTGGCCCAAGGAATAAAATATTCAGCCCCAAAAGGGTGACAAATCAGATGTAGCCTCAGGCCAAGTCCTTTCCATGTGCATAAGATACCCTTAATAAGACAAGAATGCACTAACAATAAGCCAAAGGCAAAGCTTGAAAATATAGGCTGCTGTAAAAAAAAAAAAAATTGGCTGAAGTGAAAAGATTTAATTAATCCTTTGTGTGCATGTGGAACAACTTAAACCAAGCATTTCCTTTCCTTGTTCAGCCATTTCCACGTGGAGAAGCCAGCTTCCCCCAAGTCAATGATCAAATGGAATCTTGACCAAGAAAAAAATCAAGTGAAGATAAGGTTTAGGCATAATATCTTCTAAGGTAATGATTACCTAGTTAAATTCTAACTAAACTAAATCCTAATTCAGTTATAACCCAACTAAATAACTTAAAACACAACTGAATAAATGAGTATAAATAACTAGGGCTATGGAAAAAAATTGCACGTAGGAGCTAGCATCCAAAGCCAAGGCCAATTTCAATTTTCCTTGTATCTTGCTTTCATTTTCTTGCTTTCTATTTGCTTCCTACAAACCGTGGCTTGTCTCTACTACCCTACACATCAAATTTTCTTTTTCAAGACCTCATTTCTTAAAGGATCTTCCCAAGGAAGACAACCTTACTTCATTCCATTTCAAAAATCAAACTCACTTGAGGTAGGCTAGGCTTCAATCTTTAGTTAAGAATTTATTTGGACTAATTTACATGCTCAAATGTACAGATTTATGGCTATTATTTAGGCTGGAATTTCATGTCACTTTAATATTATTTTATGATGTGAAAATGTTGATTTAAATCATAGGATAGGTGATGATTTATAGGCTGAAATATTAGTGATGTTTGGAAGTATATTTGGTGATCTTTGGAAGTGATTTTGATGATATTTGAGTTGTTTGTTCATATTTTTACTATGGGACTGTTTTGTATTAATTTTTAGAAGTAGAGGTTCAATGGTACGTAGACAAATGGTTCAAATACTAGAGTGATTCAATTTTGAGGATGAAGTAGTAAGGTGGTAGGTGAAAGGAGATTAAGATGAATGCTAGGTTATGATCTTTTCTTGTGAAGGTTTAAAAGGAATTAGAAATTATTTGGAAGATATATTGTTGTTTATTAGTTAGAATACTAACATGATTTGTCTGTAGCTTGAGGATAATCAATTATCATGCCTAAGTTGGTATGGTTTTGCTTGAATAAGGTATAGTAGCCTAACCATACTTTTGGTACGTGTGATGTTATGATGTAAATATCTTTCTATAAGGTAGTATGTATTTGCTTATGGATTTTATTAGGGATGGATTTTGATGTGATGATATGTTGATTCATGTTTCCAAGTCCAGTACGAGATTTGTGACACATAATCTGAGACTACATCCAGTACGAGATGTAGAAACCAGGTGCAAATACATGGAATGACATGCATGACTAGCGTAAGACGGCCACAACATTTCTACATCTAGTACGAGGTGTAGCTACATACAGTATGATATGTATAGGCCATGTGCACCCTGGGAAAATTCATTTCCTGCATGCACGTAGTTGCATAATTATTTATTGTATGGATTCATATATATTGATAAGTTACTAACGTACTAACGTGTTTGGTGGTTTAGATTTTGCCTACTAAGAAATTTTATTTTTCATTTTATATATATATATATATATATATATATATATATATATATAGATGGCCTTGGTGATAATCTTTCTTGATGGATCTGGACTGAAGGTGGAACAGAGACGAAGCTAGCATGAGATTTTTACTAGTACTCTTATGTTTTAGAATATTAGCAAGTATGGTAGATTTCGTGCTTGTATAACAAGAAGGGATGTAACAAGGACTGTGGCTATGCATAAAATATATATTAGTTGAACAACTTTGTTTTAGAATTTTTACTAAGATACATTCTTTAAAAATGAAATAGTATTAAAATCATCTAGAAATAAATTAGGTCGCACAATATCCTCCACTAGTATTACCCTTTTAGGATATGGAATTAAAATTATTTCGATAAAAAGGAAAGTTAGAGCATAAAATTAAACTAGCAAACTAGAAGGATTTTAGCAGACTCTATACATATGACTATATGAGTATTAAATAAGGTTATGTGAACTACCATAAGAGAGAGCCAATACTACATGAACCTCTCCCCCTTAAAAATAGATGACAGAATGCAAGAACTCTATCTCATAAGACAGGCACGAGCCCCCCGTTGCATAAATTAGTATCTTTTTATGGTATTGTTGAAGATATGATTTGATCATTATAATTAGGGAATTACCATTAGCTGATAATTAGGGATTATTGTCATTAATAGTCTTGATTATGTTTCCCTAAATTGTATTGTTATTCAATTAGAAATATGAGCATACACGTGTGATACAACACACAATTACAGTAAACCTTTTCTATATGGTATCAGTAGATTTCTAGGTTTTGATCTCTTTCTCTTTCTTTTCCTTTTTTCCCTTTAGCCGCAACCCCATTTTTAGTTATGTGAACAGAAACCTCGATTGCTACGAGCTCTGTTGCACCTCCACTGTACTTCCATTTAGCCATTGTGACCCATCAATCCGGAGCATCCCACTTTGCCAATGGCACTGCCATTCAGGGTCACACATGCTGCCATAATTTGGCATGTGAGGCTTACGTGTCCCCTTATTTAAGTGCATGGCTACTATTTGGTTGTTTAAACTGTTGTTTGGCATTGTTCTCATGGCTACCATATCTGCATTGAGTTTCACTATGACATTTGCCACTGTTTCTCTGATCCCATGCGAAAAACTCACAAGGACAACCAACTACAACACTTGGGCCGCTGTCATTCAATTGTGGTTCCAAGGCCTAGGTCGTGTCAATCACTAGATTAAAAAATTAACAAATGTTCCAACTAACAACCAAGCTCAATGGAAGCAAATTGACGCCTCTTTATGTAGTGTCCTCTGTGTAACGACCCCCTCGTTGCTACGATATAACTACTCTTAATCGTGCAGATCTCAATTTTTAATTAAAATTCCATTAATTTGATTATGAAAATGGTAGTAAATTTTTTTCGCGGTAATACAACTATCATACACACGATACAATTACATAATAGCATATATAAATATACATACATATATATATATA
>CM023954.1:28660657-28690322 GCA_013407115.1 Glycine latifolia
TATGTATGTATGTATGTATGTATGTATGTATGTATGTATGTATGTATGTATATATATAGGCATATCACTCATATATCAGTACTTAATTCAGTTTTACATGTAATTACACCTAGAATCTTACATATCTAACCAAAAAAATCAAGGAACTAACTCAAAAAGAGTTGATTAACAAAACGCAACTCTTTCCCAAAAAGAACTTCAACGTCATCATGTCGGCTTGGCAGCTCCAACAAAAAAGAATCTCCCTCTAGAGTCACCTACTACTACTCATCTGCTCACACGAACGAAAGTTTACAATCATCACAGGTACCAACCACACGGTACAACAAAAGCAAGGGTGAGTTTATTATATAAAACCAACAAATATCAGATAACAACAATTGGAAAGGAACAACAATAACAACCACAATTATTACCAGAACTTCAGTAGTCCATTACACACTCGACAAAACCAATCATCCAATTCATTTATAAATCAAACAATCATGATCAGAATGATGCATGCACCTGACTCATCTATCAGCATGCAATGTGGTACCATATCCCGTAAATAGCCTCTCACAGGAAAAATGATTCACCACCTATCAAGGCCACCCTGTTGTGCACTGGGCATTCCCCCCCCCCCGGGTGATCAGCCAGCGTCGCTAGGGAATTCCAAAACTGATGACCCCTTAGTACCTGGGTTTTCAGTCCACTGAAACCCACAGGTATGCGCGTGCCTTCATTCTATTTCCATCTATGCAAAAGAAGTATGAAACATGGGCATCATCAACCCATGACCCTGCTAGGAACAAATTCTTCCTCGCAAGGGTAACCCGTCATGCACCCCCCATGTACATTCGTAACACACTAATGTGGGCTCACGGATGCATTGACCATGGCTAGGAACAAATCCATCTTCGCAAGGGTAACCAACCGGTCATTGTATCCCACGTGTACATACACAACCTATAACCATGGGCACCATCAATGTATGATGTAACACCCTCATATTTTCATATACATGTGGATTTTCTGTAAGTATGCTCCTAGATAAGAAATTATTGACATTATTTATAAAGAAAAACCATGAAAAAGAATTTTTAGGAATTTTGGAAACTATTTCAAAAAGAATTTAATTTAGACTAACCTAAGTTTCCTAAAAACACAGAAAAGGAAAAATACAATCTGTGGAATTTTCTTTTAATTATGGGAGGAATAGACTCTTAAATAAAGTAGTCTAGACATTTTATTAATTAAAAACAAAATGAACCAATGAGAAATTAGATAAAAATATAGAAAGAAATTTATGTGACATTTTAAGAATGTTGTCACACTTAAGCTAGTTCCAAAAGATTTCTAGGCTTTTTACTCCTATAAAACCAATAAGGATTAAGCTTCCATAAATTATAGAAGCAATGTTATTTAATTTCAAGACATAAATTAATTCCAACAAAGCATTAAAATCTCTAAAATCTTAGCCATTCAAGCCATTATGTGAAATTTGTAAAATTGCAACATATTTGCTCCAAAAATCCAATATGGCTGTGGAGTTACAAGAAGAAGGAAGAAAGCTTTAGAAAACTCAAGAAACAAGACACTTGTATGGTTAATAAGCCATGTAACATGCCATTGGACCATTTGGAAAGCTAGGTTATAAATGCTTAAGAGATATTTGAAGCAAATTTTATTTTGTCTCCTTTGGAAGAATACGTGGATATTTCTAGAAATTATTTCAAATATCCCAACGGTAAAGATTTACATATATGAGATAGGATTATACCTTTAAAATTTCAAGGAAATCCAACGGTTAACGAATCCAGAATCATTATTTTACAGAAACGGGTTTTTCAAGAAACACAAAAACGTAAAAGAAAGGAAATTTGGTAAAACTTTCCCCACAAGGCTTGAACTCCATGTGCAAATTGAGAGTCAAGGAGAAGGATGTGGAAATCTCAAGAACTTGGACACTTGTATGGTGGAAAAGCCTTAGCCAATGAAAATAAACCAAATAGAAAGCAAGGTAATCATAAGCTTGGAGATTTTATCTAGCAAAGCCACTTTACCTAGCCTATAAATAAGGGTGGTGGGGACCAAATGAAGGCAATTACACTTAAAGCAACCTACTTCATTCCTACATCCCTTTCACTAAAATTCCAAAGCAAATCAAGGCCCACAAACCTTGAAGTTCACGTGAAGAACTAGGAAAGCTTGAAGAAAAATTACTAAATTCCAATCTAAGAAAGCAAGGTATGGGGAAGTACTATGATAACCATGGTTTAGATATTCTTTATGTTAGATTCTCATTTATTTTCATAAGAATTAAGCTTTGTATACCATGTGTTTGATGAAATGCTTCCAAAAAATTAGTAAGGGTACATGAATGATGCTTTGGTTAAGTAACTTGAAATAATGGTTATAATGAATAACTTGAATCTAATCTAATAAGAAAGGGGATTAAATAACTTAATCTTTGTATATTATGACCTTGTTTTAAAGAAATACTTGTTTTAATGCTTTACTAAAGTTGGCATGTTATTTTGTTATTTACTTGATATTTTATTAAAGTTTGTGTGTTGTATATTAATTGGATGATTTTATTAAAGTTTATGGGATGAATGTATTCTACTAAGTATTCTATGAAGTTCACTTATTTAATCCATGTGTTCCTGAGTGTTTCCACCATGTGTTGCTGAGTGTTTCTATAAAATTATGTGGAGTTGAGTTCTGTGCTGGATCTATATTGAATGATTAAAGCATATGAGAAATAAATTGGAGATTAATGGTGAAGATGAAATAAAGACAAATCATTGCATATTTCATCTGCATTTAACCTCAGAGCGGAGGTATATTCCACCAGAGAGGGTGAGGCTTCCACTAGAGTGGGTGGAGCTATCTTGACTATGGTACCATTTAACCTCAGAGCGGAGGTATATTCCACCAGAGCGGGTGAGGCTTCCACTAGAGTGGGTGGGGCTATTTTGATTATGGTACCATATGTTGAGAAATTGTTGATAACCTGATATCTCAGACATGCATCATTTAAATCAAGAATTATGCATCTGTTATGAACTCTGTTATGTATCTAATTTTATGATGTATTACTTTACTATCTGTTATTTTGTCTAACTATGTCTATCATGTACTTACCCTATTTTGTGTCTGTGGTTGACACCTGTGATGACCCGAATCTGTTGGGCGAGCAGAGGAATAGTGAAATATTAAGCTAAAATGGCGATGAAGAAGCTTGGATGAATTGTGTTCTATGCTTGGTGTACTATTGTCTCTGAGGCCATAAAATTTGTATTGGACTATTTTGGTTTGTTAGTCTGTATTCGAACTATATTATGGTTTGTATCCGAATAATATTATTGTAATGGACAATATGATACTTTATTTTGTACTAAGAAATATTTAATGGTAACTATTTTATTTGAAATATTATTGGAAGTTTGTTTTAAGAAATGAAGAAAAACAATTTGATAAAATAAATTTCCGTATAAAATAAGCGAAAAAATTTTAGGCGTTACATATGACCTGGCTAGAATCAAATCCTTCCTCGCAAGGGTAACCCGTCATACACCCCCATGGGTATCCATGTATATCCACACACAATGACATTGTTCACATCAACATTATCTCTCATCAATGTCATTATCAACCTTAACATCATATAATCTCAATATCATCATCATGAATATCAATATTATCTCATTTGAACATCATCAACCACGTCAATATTATCTCATTTGAATATCATCAACTACATCAATGGCATCTCAATTTCAATATCATCAACGACATCAAAGGCAATCACATTTCACATCTATACATAATACATATGCCTGAGATTCACATTCCCCAGGTCTTCAGACAACCCAAATTTCATACATTAACAATTTATCATATCACAAGACTGATATTTTTAGGAAAATTCTAAATTAAAGAGGAGGAATACAATATATAAAACACACTCTTATGCCCATTTAAAAATTTAATAAAGAATTAAATAGGAAAACATATTATAAAATTTTGGGCAAAGTCTCCTCTGTAATTAAGACTTTTCCCAAAAATCCAATCATTACAACAATAATATCATTAACCCAATAAACATATATCTCATTTGAACATTATCAATCACATAAGCATGACCTCATCTAAATCATCACAAAATCGCGTAAACATCATCAACCATTTCCATGGTATCTCAATTTCACTGTCATCTACAACATCAGTAATAAATACACCACATCCCATTAGTTAAAAACACCATTTGCTTTGAAAATGAGCACACATAAGTATCATCACCCATTAATCATAAAAGCTTTGCATCCCATTAGTTAAAAACTTAGTTTTATTTGAAAACCAACACACAGTAGGGACAGACAGATATCCTCATAGTTGGACTCCCTGGCCCCAACTATGGTATCTAAACTATTGCCAACATAATAAACTCCCCTTAACTAACTAGGAGTTCTCCTGCTAAAACCTCACAGTGTTGTTTTGGAGATCCTTCAATTCGCGTGTTTCCATCCAAACGCAAAGCTCTGTATACCAAATTGAAGACAATTTAATATAGATTTCCAAGGTAAGATCAATATTAACATTTGGGGTCAAATACCCACTCTAATCAAAAAGGGGCTAAAAGGGTGTTTTGGGAGTTTACATCAAAAGACATCATTTTGAAATTCCGATCACACCAATGTAATTGGGGTTCAACAAGGATCACAAAAATGACATCAATTTCATAAAAAGGAGACTTTTACAACATCTCATTTTCAAAGGGTTTTCAAAGGAGGTGTAAAACTCCTAACAATGGTACCCAAAACACAAGAGACACTAATAGAAGCTTAAACTAGCTAGGAGGAGACAAAATAAACTAAGATTACCTCAAGGAAACCAAGAAAGAAGGATTGGGAGCTCCGTTCTCTACCAAAACTTCAAGAGGAGTTTCAAAGATTCTGCTCCGATTAAAGGGTTGCTCTCCGTGCAGTGGTCTCGTGGCAAGTAATGGCGGTCCGTGGTGGTCACCGGTGGTCTTGGGTGGTGGAAGATGGTGGTGGGAGGTGGGTTGGCTATTGGGAGGAAGAAGGAGGCAAATTTTCGTGGTTTGTAATGCTTCTGCACTATTTATCACTGCCTTCACTCACCCATGCAAGCAAAAATGCCTGCAAAATTCGCCCGGGCAAGTTAACCAAAATTTAAAATTTTTGCTTCTGTGAAAAACTTAATTTGTCACTCTCCAGACATTATTTTGACAATCCCAACAGTCAAAACTTACATATTTGGGTTAGAAACCTGTCTATAAATGTTTAAGACGATCCAACGGTTAAATTATTTAAAATTATGATTTTACTAAACCAGGTTTCAGGTCAAACTCGGAATCACTCAAATACAACGCATCTCAAACAAACTCCACATAACTTGACCTCTACATCAAGAAATTGCTCATGGATAATTCAAATAACATTTCAAATAATCCTAATTAATAAAGTATTCAAATTATACAAGGAATACATCACACATATATTTTAAGTTACCGAAATTTCAGGGTGTTACACTCTATTTCTTTTTTTCCCCTAACCTTTAAGCACAATACCAAGCCTTTACAACCTGCTATGATATGTAGACCAAGGCCAAGAAAGTTTATTCCAATGATGCTCATTGCTTCTACAGTGTACTCACCAGCCTAAACATTAAGCTGGAGAAAATGGACTTGGAGAAATACCTTGGTAAGCTAGATTGTTTAATTGCATAATATTCCACTCTTGTTCCCTTTACTATTGATGCAAAGACCTTTTACAAACAACACAGCCAGTTCATCATGGTGGTTTCTCTTGCTGAACTTACATTGAACTTTGAGGCAACTTGTAACTAGATTTTATCGAGTCCTATGATTCCTACCTATGACTTAGTTCAAGAGCATGTGTTGTGTCTTTCCATTCCACATACCTTTGGACCCTCTTCCACTTCTACTAGGGATTCCTTTGCCCTTGTCTCTAACTTCTCTCATTATGGGGGACGTTGTTATGGAGGACATGGTATTTAATGTCACTACTACAAAAATTGGGGTCATGTTGAAGTAGATTCTCACATCAAAGCTAGAGAATTGTCCTAGTAAGTTAATATGCCTAAATCACTACCTCTACTTTAGATATTACTATCTATGCTATTGAATATAATGAGCTTCTCCAACTTCAAGCAACCAATGATTTACTTGTTACCTCTGTGGCTCAGGCTAGTGATTCTATAGCCTTTGTTTCTCAGTCCTAATTTCTTGGACCTTGGATTCTTGATTCCAGTGTCTTTGATAATATGACTGGTAACTAATCTTTTTTCTCTTCCTTGACTTTTTCAAACACCTTGCCTCTTGCTAATCTCACAAATGGCTATCAGATTAAGGTCTAAGGCATCAAACAGACACACCATTTTCCTCAACTTTCATTAAAGTTTGTCTTATTTGTTCCTGGTTGTCCTTTTAATTTGATATTTATTAGCAACCTCACTTACACTCTTCATATTCCTATCCTATTTGTTAATATTTTGTTCTTGTACATGATTGACGCATTGGATGGATGATTGGAGTAGGACATGAGTTTGGAGGATTATATCAACTTACGCCACTGGTTACTTGTGTCTCATCTGCATCTCTAGCTCTTGTACATCAACATCTTGGGCGCTGCGTATGGAGAAATTGCATCTATTAGTTCCCAGTCTTTCTAATCTTAAGTCCTTTCAATGTGAGTCATGTCAACTAGGTAAACATACTTGTACCCGTTATGGTTCTTGTGTCAATAAGCGTGTTGCATCATTTTTTGTCTCAGTTCACGACAATATTTGTGGTCCTAATCGAGTTTGTTACACATTAGGATATTTTTATTTTGTCTCATTGTACTATTTATCTCGTTGTACTTGGATTTTCTAATGAGCAATCATTCTGACATCATGTGTCCACACACCACAAGAAAATGGTGTTGTTGAACGCAAAAATCATCACTTGGTGAAACAACTTGCACCCTTCTTCTTCGCTATAATGCCCCACTTCATTATTTTAGGGGATGCTCTTCTTACTACTTGTCATCTAATTAACTAAATGTCTTCATCGATTCTCAATAATCCTATTCTTTACTCCATCTTGAATCCTAAGCAGGACCTTCATTTTGTTCCTCTTTGTGTCTTTGGAAGTACATGTTTTGTCCATGATTTCACTTCAGATAGAAATAAACTCTCTTCCAAGTCCCTAAAATGTATTTACAACTTGACCATATGAACAAGTTGGAAAACATTTACAAGACTTATGAACTTCAGTTTCACTCCCTTGAAAATAAGGACTGCTAGTTTCAATATATAGGTCCCAAATTTGTTCCAACCCTAAATGCGACAACACTAATTAGAAAGGCCAAGTACTACTAGTCACATACATAATTAAATGGATGAACCGGTTCCAAATAAGCCTAAGAAATGTTCAATGTGTCACAATGAAAGACATCATCATGATAATTGTCCATATATAAATAATGAAATATTTTTATGCTTAATTAATATGTGTACGTTGTTTAAGTTATATTAACTTTTTCTCATTTATCATTTTATATTTTCTTATATTTTATTAAATTAAGAAATTTCTTAATCATTTATAATTTTATGCTAAAATAAAAATCCATTTTAAATTATAAAATATTAAGATAGAAAAAAGAACCAAAATAGTCACAACAAATATGATTTTGGTTTAGTCTTAGAAAATTAAATTGAAGTCGCTAATGCAAGCACAATTTCAGTTAAAATCTGTAGTAAAAAAAACACATAAATCATCGATGAGTGCACAAATTTTTCATACAAAAAGGATTAAAAGGAAAACTGTACTTGCAAGGATGATTTCTTTATAAGTGAGATCGTGCTTTGAATGATAACTTACTTATTTTCGTAAATAATTCATAAACTATCCATTTTGGTAATTTTGAAATAAAATTGCACCATAAAAAGCCATTATTTCCTTTTCTCTTTCTTCTACACCGGTTGTTGACAATGGAAGAGGCATTGTGCAGTAGCTTAAATTTTTGGTTTTTGGAAGAGCGAGAAACAGTGTTCGGATTTCACCATTCCAGGTGGCGGGAACTAGCTCATGTGGTAGCAAAACTTTACTTTTGATTGTGTTGTTTAATTAACGTAATTGCTAAAAATCTGTTGTTTGTTTCCTTCTTCGTTTACATTGCTTGATGATGTTCCCTGTTTTTTCATGTTTAATTAACATTATTGCAATATGTTAAACCTTGAGGTATGTGTTATCTGAATGACATGCTGCATATGAACATAGTGACGATGGAAGATGCTTTTGTCATCAATACGCAAAAGATTCACTAGTCGAGTAGGTCCCATACGAACCCTCTCTTTGAACTCCAAAATGAAAGACTTTTTGGATTACCTCGGCTCCTTAAAAAATTATGAGAAATCAGGAGTTCCAAAGGTGCCGGCACCGATTCTAGTGACGGTTCGATCTTGGTAGAATGGGACGCCTCATGGAGTGTTTTGGTAACCCTCACTCCAAGTTCAAGGTTTCATCTCCCTCCCTCTCTATTTTCACTCATTATCAACATATGGTGCCACCTAATCACTTAGGGAGGGATATTGTATGCAAACTTACCTTGCATATCCAGAGTGGCTGTTTCCAAATTCGAACCCATGCCCAACAGGTCATCAAGATACAACTTTACTGTTGTATCAAGGCTAACCCTCAAAACTTTTTAATATATCATGGACTAAAAATAATGAAAAATTTTATTAGGAACCCAAAATAAAATTTGGTCATTTATTAATAACCTTAAACATATATAAGTATTTTTTCATATTGGTTTAATTACTTATTTGGTTGGGCACAATCTTTATGTTTTAGTCCTTACACCTAGAAATTATTCGTTTTAGTCCTAAAATCTACAAATTATTTATTTACGTCCCTAGGTACACTTTTTAACTTGTTTTAGTTCCTGCAATTTTGGATGACTTGGACTAAAACAGATTAAAAAGAATAGTTTTTTTAGGGATAGAGACTAAGATGTAACATCTATGTATGCATAGGGATCAAATGAGTAATTAAACCAAAATTATTTTAAATTTTATCTCTTAATTTTTCACTCATGTTTTGAAGAGGACACCAACTAACCCATGGAAGTTAAAATGGGCATTTTATGCCAGGGCTTTAGGGATGTTTTTTTTTTTCCTTTCTGTTGATTTTTATGTAGTTGATGGAAGTGCTCGCTCCAATTGTAGGCTGTTAGTATTGCTGGAACTAAAGGGAAGGGATCAACAATTGCTTTTGTATCTAATATTTAGAGGAATGAAGGTTATTCTGTTGGTTGTTACACCAAGTGAAGTTTCTTTATCATTTAAAAATGTTTTTTTTTTTGTATAATTGCGTCTGCTTGTGATTCGTCTTCAACTATATGTTCTTTACACTTTTGTACATCATTGACGATGGGCTTTATTTTTCTCAAGCAGTCCACATATCCTGACCATCCAGGAGTGCATTTTACTGGGAAAATCTGGCCATCCGCTGTCAGTGAAATTGTTGAATGATTTTTTTCGTAGGATCAAGCTGGATATTGACTAGCAAATGAAAGAGGAAAATGGTTGCATAAGCCATTTTGAGGTATTGAATGTTGAACTTCATCAATGTTTGAATGTTGTCAAGAAATTGTTGTGGTAGCTTGAGGAGTTATGTTGATGGGATTCCATGTGTCCAATTGAGGGGCTGGGAGTAGTGTTTTTCTTTCTTGAGGCCATTACATTTCTTTCTTGTCTTTGGTCCATGTTGTTACCCTAAAACATTTCTGAATTTAATATTTCATTATTCTTTGTTTTCTTATTTATTTACCCTTTTGTTTTTATATTGGTATTTAATATGTTAGAAGTCATGCACATTGCCAACTTCTGTGTTTGATAGCGTAAATCATTTATGGAAATGTTTCAGGTTTTCACTACCATGGAATTCCTCCTACTTGCTGATGAGAATGTTGACTTTGCTGTTATTGAGGTTAATTATCTATTTCCCTACATCTAGTAACTGCTTGCTTTATACCATTATGTTATTGGTTGATTCTTCTGATTATATTGTTGTTATTTCTCTCCATCAAAAGAATATTGAGAGTTGATATTCACTTTAAGGTAAGATAGGGCATGGTGGGGGTTGTGCTGGTTATTATTAGCCCTTTCTTTCACATTATATTCAAAAAAACCTAAATTATGCTATTCTTTTTTAATTATATTCTACAAGCTGGGTTAGGGGGTGCACGAGATGCAACAAATATTATATCCAGCTCTGGACTTGTTGCATCAGTCATAACCACTGTAGGTGAAGAACATTTGGAAGCTCTTGGGGGTTCTTTGGAAACAATTGCAATGGCAAAGGCAAAAATCATAAAACAAGACCGCCCAGTTAGGTGTTTCTCTCTATAGATCTCATTTTTTCATATTAATGTGACATCCAGAAATTGACAAGATATATAACCCATTTCTTGTGGACATGAGTACATTTTGCAAATGCAAAAAATTGATAGAAAATGAGTGAAAAGAAACAGTGAGATTATTATTGTTGAAATTAGGTAATTACATCATGACAAAGAACTAGAAAGTTTAGCCTTCCCGGGGACTATTGTCCTTTCTTGATAAAAAAAAAACTATTCTCCAGCCTTGAGCCTCAGCCATAATCCTCAACAGTATGAAACAAATCTCTACGTCATCCCACATACTCCCCTGCACACAGCTGCTACCTAACCATAACCAATTTTGTTGGGAATTGATATGCCTCTAGCATATATTAGTTTTTAGGGTTATTTAGATATATAAATTGTTAATAAATAGTTAAAATAGTATTAAAAATAGTTATGTTTTGAATTAATAGAATTTGATAATGTTTTTGTGAATATTTTGTTTTTAGGAACCCAAAGCAAGGAGAAAAGCTGCAAAAGACCCAACATTGGTCATTCGAACATCCCGTGTGGATCGCGCGGGATCCACGCGATCATCGCCACAACTTAAAATGCCCAATGGATTCGAATCTTCCACGCGATCAGCGTGGGAGTGGCACGATCAGCGCCATAAACTCGCTGAGACTTGAATTTTGGTGATTTTGGGCACCTATAAAAGGGAAAAGCAGGGTTTTTTGGGAGACCTCAATTTTGGTGAAGAACAGAGTTTCCAAAGGGTATTAAGCAAGAGAATCAAGGGGGAAAGCTTCTAAGGCAAGATTGGGCTCAATTGGAAGATTGGGAACATCATCCTTGGTTGTAATCTCTCAAATTCTTTGTAAATTTTTTTAGGATGCTATCATTAATGGTGAAACCCAGGGTTAATCTGATTATGAGTGGCTAAACCTTTGTATTGTGGTTGAAAGCAAGAACCTATGTGAACTCCTCTATGTTTTGATTGGTTTCTAATGAAAATTATGATAATTGCTTTGTTCTATTCTACACTTCATTCTATTCTTCTTAATTTGAACTGGCCATTCTATTAAGTTGCTTAGGGCTTTAATTCACAATAGGGATGTTGGGGTTTTAGTTCCGGAATTGCTTAGAACAACAATTGTTCATTACCTAGGGATAGGAATGCGTGGTTGCAGCACCATTATGTGGTTCAGCCCATAATACCTTGATGTATGTCTTAATGCTTGGTTTAAGAGGAATTCACTAAGGGATTAGGTCTTCTAATTTTACCAAAGGGCTAAATTACCTAAGGAATTAGGAATTAGTTTAATTGTATGGAAATACATCAGCTGAGTAATTAGAAATAATTCAAGTTAACAAATCCAATCAAACATAGGTGGTAGGGATCATAGGGGATTGCGATTAACCACAATTGTTCCAAAAATACTGCACTTGAACCATTTAAACTTTGCTTTGTTTTCATTAATTCTGCATTTATTTTCCTTGCATAATCACAACACAACACAAAATCAATTTCTCAGAAGGTTATTGTTCTTATTCCAATTTCTAAGCATTGAATTACGATAAATTGTCATCAATCCCTGAGGAGACGATACTTTACTTACACACTTTATTACTTGATAACGATCGGTACACTTGCCGTAGTTCATATATATATAAACACACACACGATCATAACAACATCAGGAATCCACAATGGAAATAAAGAAAAGAAAGAGTAATTTTATTGCTTGACTGAAAATGAACAATACAAGGAGAAAAATGTCCCCTATGAGGGTTTCTCCATTCACAACTGAGCACTTGCTCTGTGCTCTCAAAATACAATTCTCTGAATGATCATCTTACACTTCTCTTATTGATTTATCCAAATAATCCCCTCTAACTAACTCTCTAACTATCTTAGGTATCTGCACTTCTGCAATCTCCCAGGTGACTGATGAGTTCATCCATAGAAGTAATCTTTTCCTCACATTCTAATGATGTTAGTTGTCATCATTTTCATCTCATCCAAATAATCCAACTTCGTCTGTATGTCCTTCATTTCATTGATCATCATGCATATCTCTTCCATCCCTTTTTACAATGCTTCCCACAAGACTCTATTATCTTTATGTAGGATGGATCAAATTATTGAGAATGAGTGAAAAGCCAAACTTAGGGATTATTGGGTGGCATTTTAAATAATAAGATAGTGAGAAAATTGTATTGTTTTTGTTTACTGTTAATCTAGAGTCCATTAACATTTTCTGAAGTCTAGATATTCTAAAATGTTAGCTAAAGTGTGAAATGAAAGCTGTAGAACTTCCATTTCTTTTGTGATGGAGTTAGACATTTTTTCTACGGTTTATCTTTGTTGTTAATGTATAAATATGTTTTGAAGTTTCTTTCATCAAACTAAAAAGAAAGAGTAGCATTTTTTTTGTTGAGTTTGGGTAAATAACTTTGTTCTTTAAAATGTCATTAATAGATACTCCATTGTTTCCTTTATTTCTTGCTGACTAAAGGAATACCATTCCAGTTGGTGTTGTGTAACGACCCCGTACGCATCCGGTTCATTAACATTATATTATGGTCGTAAGCTGATATACTTCCAGCATATATTAGTTTTTAGGATCAATAGATTAATAAATTGTTCAATAATTAGTAATATAGATTAGGATTAGTTAAGTTTATTACTTAATTGCATATTACTTTAATTTCTTATTTGTTTTGTTAATTAGGAACCATCATGCGAGGAAAAGAAGCAAAAAGAGCAACCTAGAGCTCTCAACCAAGCCGCGCAGATCGCGCCATGCACCACGCTATCAGCGCCAAGGTGCCAGGAAGACTTTTCAATTCGAACATCCCATGCGGATCGCGTGGGACACCACACGAGTAGCGCCAAACCTCAAATTCAGCCAGTAAACTCGAACAGCCCATGCGATTAGCGTGGGATTCCGCACGATCAGTGCCACAGTTATGCTGTTTCCTTAATTAGGTGATTTTGCACTGATTTAACTTCGGGAAAAGGGCTTTCTTACCCTAATTAAGTGAGAAACATTTGGGAAACAATAAAAGGGGCTTCTGAACAGAAAGAAGGGACTTTTTGCAAAAGAAGACATTGAAGAAACCTTGGAGAAGATTGGATTCATTAGAGAAAACTGCAGAATAGCAACTTTGCTTGTAATTTCTTCTCTTCCTCTGGTAATTCTTCTTTAGGAAAATGCTAGTTGTAAGATTTATATCAGTTCTGAATATGCTTGGCTAAGTTCTTGTATTGTGGTTAGAGCCAGAACCTATGTGAACTCCTTTTTATCTTGATTTGTTCTAATGAGAATTATCATAATTGCTTTGTTTTATTCTGTTCTTCATTGTATTGTTCTTAATTAGGATTGGCCATTCTATTAAGATTCTTAGGGTTAGGATTCGCAATAGGGATATTGGGATTCTAGTTTCTGAAATGAGTAAAACAACAATTTATACATTACCTAGGGATAGGAATGTGTAGTTGCAGCAATTTCAGGATGTATTTGCTAAATGCTTGGTTTAAGAGGGAATCACTAAGGGATTAGGAATTCTAATTTTACTAAAGGGTTAAATTGCTAAGGGATTAGGATTTAGCTAATTATGTGAAAATACATCAGCTGAGCAATTAGAAATAATTCAAGTTAATAATCAATTTAAGTATAGAAGGTAGGGATCATAGCGGAATGCGCTTTAACTACAATTGTTCTCATCGCTGCATCAAAATCAATTTAAATTTAGTTTGTGTTCTCGTTAATTTTCTGTTATTTAATTTAAGTTACGTAATTACACAAACTCAACCAATTCTCTCAATTTATTATTTGTCTTCCAATTTCTAAGACGTTAAGTTACAATAAAATTGCATTCAATCCCTGTGGAGATGATACTTTACTCACTCACTTTATTACTTGAAACGAACGGTACACTTGCCAATTTCGCAACATAAGCACAACAATTACTTAACGTAATTAAGTAATATACGGAAGCAACAAAATAAATATAAGACGTCATCCTATGTTATACAATATTAACAAAACATTATGTATGGAATTTATATACAACTCGGCACCCGGGTACGGTTTCACAATGTACATTGTGAAAATACAATGAATACCTAATCCAATAAACCAAGAGGGGGGGTGAATTGGTTTTTATTCCTTTTTAAACTTTTCTTGTAAATCAAAACTCAGCGAAAGAATTAATTTGGATCATATCTTAAATCAAAAACAAATTTAGTAAACAATTTTCTTCTCCAATCAATTAACTATTGTGTTGAATCAAAGTTTAAGTTGATACATAAAATAATATCTCAAGCAACTAATGAAATGTAAATCAAAACTTAAATGCACACAATTTTATACTGGTTCACCTCCAACCACTGAGGCTACATCCAGTTTACCTTCTAATCCAAACCAGATTAGAGTTCCACTAACAGATTTTAATTCTTTACAAGCAATCAACAAGGTCTCTTTTACCCACCCTAGGCAAAACTCTAAATCTACTCCCTAGATTTATCAAAAGACCTAGAACTAGAGAACCCTTCTCAGTTCTACCCACTAGAAAACCCTTTCTAGTAATGCTTTAAAGAAACCCAACTGTTACATGGAAAAATTCAACACAAATTCCAGAAAACAAAAGAAAAATTACGAAGAACAAAACTTAATGTTCAAGAAGGATATCACCTTATATTCTTTTGCAGCATAAAGGATATACACGAAATTTATAACCTAAGGTGATGAATGATATGCTTTCTTGATTGATCTTGATACAACTCAATGCATGAATGATCACAAAAATACCTCATTCTCTTAAGCAAGCATGATGATTCTAACTCTTATGAACAACACTATCAAAATGAATTTTTTAACTCTTTGGAGCACTCAGAGATTATTAAAACTTTTGTATGAATGAAAGCTCTCGAAATCACTCTCTATTTTTCTGAGACAATGCTTGTCTATTTATAAAAAAAATAGATTTAACAGACTGTAATCGATTATGTCGTTTATGTAATCGATTATTTTAACATGTGTAATCGATTATTCCGTCTAATTAATCGATTAAGTTGTTCATGATATTTCTGGAAATCTTGAATGAACAAAGTAATCGATTATTTGACCATGTAATCGATTACGCCAGAAATACAAGTATGAATCATAAGCATAGGTAATCGATTATAATGTATTTTAATCGATTACGCCAGAAGTATACATAGTACTCTATAGCATATTTAATCGATTACAATTATTTGGTAATCGATTAAACCAGTTCATAGGCTAAACAGATTTATGCAGATGCCTTATGTAATCGATTATATGACTTGTGTAATCGATTACATCAGTAAGAAAACATTTTATGCTAGTTTAGACTTATCAATGTATTTTTAATCAATTGCATGTACTAATATGATTCTTATCCTAAGAATGAATACATGCATGTCTGATTTCTTTAATGACTGCAAAGGATTATTGGATTTTAACCTTAATGACCCAAGCTTAACCAAAAGGAAAAATTACAAATGCCATCATCACATGGGTGGGCATGAAACAAATATAAAAACACCACTTGTCTTCTGATTCTTCTGACACTTGAATCTAACACATTGTAGTATAAAACCATATCGGGTTATAACATATACAACCAAATTAAGCCAACTGGCTCACAAAAGGACCGCCTTCCGATCTCCGCATACTCGAACCCATCTCAGCTCCTTTTCCGAGATCCTCGAACCTCAGCCAACTCGGCCTCTCATTTGAGATTCACCAAATGATCCCTACTCGAGTCTCTTATCCCAGACTTCGTCCTTAGCTCTCTGATCATTACCTACAATGAAATATAATCCCCAACCGGGGTGAGATGCAATCTCAGTAAACTCAGGGTTCTTGGAGTCTCTTCTCCCCCTGGTTCACTTTTAAAGTACATAGCATTCAAATTGGCATCACATATAATATAGTTATCTCGACCTGCCATCTCAGCTTGCCATTCCGACATTTCAAGAAAAGAACAAAACAGCCATCCCGGCTTTCATAAACATCACATGTACATAATCATACACACGTGCCATTCCTGTTGGACGCTACTAACATCGGGAATTCGGCACCGATATAACATATTTACTTGTACACATCTTATGCACATATGTATATATCAAACCATGCACATCTCATGCACTCGTGCTCATCCAAGATGAGTCTTATTAGTGCTCATCCCAGATGAGTCTTACGTGCACCTCTCATGCACCCAGACATATATGGCTTTTTGAGAAGCTCATCCCGGATGAGTCTTACTCTCTCATATTTGGTCTGCTTCTCTGGCTAGAGGGCTTCATATATCACAATACAAACATCACAGTGCAAATCACTTACATGTATGTTTCAATCAAAAAGTAGTAACACACAATTTAAATACACGCACTGCATCATACAATAACCATCACTCCCCAGGAGTATGGTGAAACACAGTCAAGGGAACAAACTCCCAAGAACAGAGAGTTTCTACTAGATCCTCTTTAAAAAATCTTTGTTGTAATATGGCATTTGTTTCAAAAATTGAACCAAAAGGTATTGATCAAGCCTTGCTAGATGAACATTGGTTAATGGATATGCATGATGAGTTAAATCAATTCAAAAGAAACCAAGTTTGGGAATTAGTTCCTAAACCATCTACTTATATTCCTATTGGCACAAAATGCATTTTTCGAAACAAGCTAGATGAAAGTGGCATCATAGTAAGGAACAAGGCTAGATTGGTTGCTAAAGGATACAACCAAGAGGAAGGCATAGACTATGATGAAACTTTTGCTCCAGTTGCTAGATTAGAAGCCATTAGGTTGTTACTTGCATATGCTTGTTTGATGAACTTTAAATTGTTTCAAATGGATGTTAAAAGTGCATTTTAAATGGTTACATTGAAAAAGAAATATATGTAGACCAGCCTCATGGATTCATTGATTACAAACATCCTAACCATGTTTTCAAATTAAGAAAAACTTTATATGGTTTGAAACAAGCACCAATGTCTTGGTATGAAAGGTTAAGCAAATTTCTGCTTGAACAATCTTTCATAAGAGGATAGGTTGACAAAACTTTGTTCATCAAGAAAAGAGGAAATGATATCTTGCTGGTTCAAATTTATGTGGATGACATTATACTTGGTTCAACTAATCAGTCTATGTACAGTGAATTTTCTATCTCAATGCAGAGTGAATTTGAGATGTCAATAATGGGGGAGCTTACATTCTTTCTAGGATTACAAGTCAAGCAAATGAAGAATGGAACCTTCCTTAGTCAAGCCAAGTATTTTCTGGAAATTATCAAGAAATTTGAAATGGAAAATTGCAAGGATGCTGCAACACCAATGGCAACATCTACCTATCTTGATTCAGATGACAAATGAAAAAGTGTTGATGAGTCCAAATACAAGGGAATGATTGGTTCTTTGCTATACTTAACTGCAAGTAGACTTGACATTATGTTAAGTGTATGCTTGTGTGCTAGATATCAAGCAAATCCAAAAGAATCTCATCTATCAGCAGTCAAAAGAATCCTAAAATATCTCAAGTCCACACCAAGAGTAAGACTGTGGTATCCAAAAGTTACATCTATTAGCTTGATTGGATATTCTGATTCAGACTTTGCAGGGTGCAAATTGGATAGGAAGAGTATTAGTGGTACATGTCACTTATTAGGAAGCTCTTTGATTTCTTGGCACTGCAAGAAGCAATCATGTGTTGCCTTATCTACTGCTGAAGCTGAATACATTTCTGCTGGAAGCTGCTGTGCACAAAGTCTTTGGTTAAAGCAACAACTTCAAGACTTTGGTGTTGATATACAGGAGATTCCCTTACTATGTGATAATACTAGTGCCATAAACATATCTAAAAATCCTATTATGCACTCAAGGACCAAACACATTTAGATCAGACATCATTTTATCAGAGACCATATCCAAAAGGGTAACATCAAAATTGAGTTTGTTGAAACTGAAAATCAATTAGCTGAAATTATAACAAAACCTTTGGCTAAAGATAGATTCTTCACACTTAGAAACATGCTAGGAATTCTAGATGAATCTAGTGTGTGTTAGCATGCTGTTTATGTGCTCATCTACATGAAATTGCATCATTTATTGGCCATTCATCTCAAATGATACAAATTCGAAATATGCTGCATAATTACTGTTCATACTGATAAATTGACTGTTATAATCGATTAAGACTCAGGATAATCGATTAAAAAGACTTTAAAAGCTTTTTAGAATGAATTTTGTGCTTATGTAATTGATCACAGAGACTAAATAATCAAATATTCTTCATTTAAAATGACTTCAGAAAATAACGTTCACTGGAATAATCGATTATGTCATCAAATTAATCGATTACACAAGCTGAAAATCTCTTAAAACATTACATTTCACTAGAATAATCGATTACCACATATTGTAATCGATTACACTTCATCTTCCTGAAATGAATCACTCACTGGTTTAATCGATTACGCCTCGTGTTAATCGATTACAGCTCTTTGTAGAAAACAATTTTGCTTACGAATTAATTGATTACATAAGCTCATAATCGATTATTCATGGAGTTACTGCAAGATTTCTTGGAAATTGTAACTGCCCAACTGCCACCAAATTCAAAAATTTGAATCTTTTGAGCTTTTATGCCAGTGGGTTAATTTGAAATGACAGTTATACTTTCAAATTTCAAACTTTGGAGCCCAAAACCATCTATAAATACAACTTTGCTAAAGAGATAAATTACACAATTCTCTTCTTCAACCTTAAGCTTTGCTGTATTTTCCTATTTCTCTTCTTCTGAGTCTAGATACTCTGCTATTTGTATTACTACCTCTCTATTCACCGTGTCTGCTCCTAAGAGATCAAAAACCTCTAAGAGAAAGAGTGTTGAAACCTTTAACCCTGTAGTGAATAGATTAGATCATTGGTTTCCTAGTGAGCGTGAGAAAATGAACTACCTAAAGCTTAATGCCACTAAACTCATTAGCCCTCCTAAACACCTTGACCTTGCATGGTTTACTAGAGAAGGTTTTCAATTCCCTACTATGATTGAAGCCTAGGGATTGAAGAAATTTGTTGAGATGACTTTTTACCCTGAATTAGTGAAGGTGTTTTACACCTGTGCTAAAGCTTCCATGGATGGGAAAATCTTGTCTCAAGTTAATGTGGTAGCCATGGAAATCACTCCTGAGGTTTGGCAAGAAGTTGCTAGCATTTCCTTTAAAGGTGAAAGGAAATTTGAGGAGGAGGCTGAGGGTTACAATAGGGTAGAAACCTATAGAGAGATGCTTCTTGACCCTCAAATGAGGCTTAGTATTGGTCCTATGACTCATAAAGATAGACTTCTTCATTATATCATCACCTACATCTTGACTCCTATGCTTAAAGCCACATTATTGAGGAAACTATGCTTAAAGCCAAAAGATTGATGAATTATCCATTTCCTTATGTTGTTTTAGTGTCTAGATTCATTGACTACTTCAATGTAGATGTCTCTAATAAGGTTGTTGACAACACAAACTCCAGCAATAGCCTCATTAAAGAGAAACATCTTAACAAGCTTGGAATGGTCAACACCCCCTATGGATGGCAGATGGCTGGACAACAAATCCCTCCTGCTGGTGATGGAGAGGAAGCTGATGAAGAAGAAGAAGCTGAAGGCCCTGCTTAACCATCTTATAGTCCTTTTGAATAACTCATGATTCAAAAGATGGATGCTTTATTGTCTCTACACCATGAGCACAGGGCTAAGACTAATACATCTATGAAAGAGATGAAATCTAGACTGGAAAACATAGAGGCTAGGCTTGTCCTTGATGATTTTGATAAACTAGCTTAGGTTTCTTTCTATTTGCTGATTATGTTATGCTTTATTTACCTAGTTTTGTATTTTATTTGATTAATGTACTGCTTGCTTATTTCCATTAATACAAGTACTATGTATGCTCTGTTGTTAATACATTTTTAAAATCTACCCAAGTCAGGGGAGCATTTTTTAGGAATGACTTGTGCTTATGCTTGTTCTTGCAAAAAGCTGATTTTGATTTCAGGATATCAAGTATTATTTTCCTATCCTTCATCCCTCAAATGCAATCAAAAGATAGACAAATGGACAATTGATATTTGGCATGCTCAAAGCCAAAAAGCGGGAGATTGTTGGATTTAAAGGAAGCTGCAAGAAGATTGAAGCAAGGATGGCTTGGAGTTTTGGCTTTTTACATGCCCAATCAAGTTTGACTGCCTTAATCGATTACACTGTGTATTAATCGATTATTCTATTCATAAACATTTTCCAAAAAGATGAGGAACAATTTAATCGATTATTTAGTTGTTTTAATCAATTACATATGGCAAAATAATCGATTACACCAGCGGATTAATCGATTATTGTCAGTTAAATCAGTTTTATATAAAGCTTTGTGAGTCTGTTTTTTATAAATACATATTGAACGAATCATTCAAATAAATGAGTGACTTACCCAAAAGACACTAAACTTTCTAAGAGTTCAAGAGATTGATTTCTGAGTGAAAATCACATCGTGTGAAGATCATGATTTCTAAACTTTTTTTAGAAGATATGTTAAAGAAAAGAAGTGTTTCAAGATAGTGATTCTGAGCATGAGATTTCTGACAACCTGGATTGTGTGGTAATCTTAATTCATTTCATTCATTCATACATGAAGGATCATAGGTTATGTTTATAACGCCCTGAAATTTAAAAAAAAAAACTGAAATTATATGGGGTAGCCGGGATGGTTATGCCGGGATGGTGTAGCCGAGATGGTTGTAGCCTGGATGGTTATAGCTGGGATGGTTATGTCGAGATGGTTGTAGCCTAGATGGTTATAGCCGGGATGGTTGTAGCCTGGATGGTTATAGCTGGGATAGTTGTAGCCTGGATGGTTATAGCTAGGATGGTTATGCCGGGATGGTTGTAGCCTAGATGGTTATAGCTGGGATGGTTATGCCGGGATGGTGTAGCCGGGATGAGAGGAATTACAAAAAAAAAATGTTTGAAGGGAAATGACCATAGCACCCTCTCTCTTGATGTGAGAATTACAATAATGCCCTTAGATATTTTGGTTAGATATTTTAAAATGGAAGTGCAAAATCATGTGTATGTGCACGTAGAATTGATATATTTAATCCAATTGGGTAGCCATGTATAAAACAAATAGAATCTAGCATGTCAAGCCAACATTACACATACTATACCAACTATGCATAAGACACACACAAAAAATCAAGCCTTGCAAGGAAGCGTTCCACGTGCATTTTGGTCAACAATGAAAGGAAGCTTTGCTTTTGAAATGCATTAAATGCATGGAATTAAAATATCTCAATGGCATAATGACTTGGTTACATGAACTGAACCAAGGTCTAACAAGCTTTCCATTCCAACTAAATTTTCTTTTATAAATATCTCCTTGGAATAAAAAACTGCACATATATGTGAACTTGTTCCCCTAACTCACGGTCACTTGTTTCTTTTCCTCTATTCACTTTTGCTTCATTTTCTCTTCTTTTCTTCTCACTCGAACTGCAGCTCCTTTCACCAAATTACATATCATTTCTGTATTCAAAATATTCTGTTAGAAGATAGCAATTTTACTCCTCAAGCTCTTGAATCATTTCAGCCAAATACTTTGGTAAGCATTGCTATTAAAATTCATATGGTTTTAAGCTGAAATTTTGGACTATTTTTAGAATTTCATATCTCCCTATGTACTTAATCAAATGAGGTGTTTGACCACTCATTTTAAATCTTAGTATGTTCTCTATGTTGTCCCAAAATATGGGACCAAACTAAGTAGTGAATCGTTCCCAGAAATTATTTTAGCTCAAGTTGTCCGAAACTGTCCACACCCAAACAGCTTCTGCCATCGGTTTTGAAAAAATTATTTCTCTCTCATTTCTTATTCAAATTAGGTGTATGATTTATGGAATTAAAGATCTAGATGTCAAATATAACATATAAACATTTCAGATAAATCTTGATTGTGTACTTCTTGCAGTCATGAGAACACTAAGAGATGTTAGTGTGGAAACTGGAACTCGCTGGCAGCTTTGAAGTCTAGTTTTAGAAATGCTAAATCTAGAGTTTTAGAAATCCAAATAAGGCATGTGATACCTTGTTAGAAATCTTAGGAAGTATAGTTTAACATACTAAAAAAATGGGAATTTAATGATGTGTAGATTAGCACGTGAACTTGAGAGACCTCAAAACGACGCTACAAGAAGCTAACAAAGGGACAAAGATAGGTAAGGGGAGTTTATTATTTTTAGATACCATAGTTGGGGGTCAGGGAGTCCAACTATGAAGATATCTGTCTGTCCCTGTTGTGTGCTCGTTTTCAAGAAAAATAGTATTTTTAACTAATGGGATGTGATGAGATTATTATTGATGGATAAAATTGTGAATGATATTGTTGATGTAATGATTGGATTTTTGGGAAAAATCTTAATTACAGAGGAAACTCTGCCCAAAATTTTATAATATGTTTTCCTATTTAATTTTTTATTAAATCTTTAAATGGGCATAAGAGTGTGTTTTCTATATAGTAATCCTCCTTTTTAATTTAGAATTTTCCTAAAATATCAGTCTCACGGTAATATGGATTATGGATGAATGAGATCCTTTTGACATGGTTTATAATGTTGAAATAATATCAATTTGATATATATGATGATGATATTGAGATGATGTGATGTGTATGTATACTGATATCCATAGGGGGTGCATGATTGGTCATCCTTGCGGGGAAGGATTTGTTCTTGGCCATGATCATGCATTGATGGTGCCCATGGTTATCGTTATGTGATATGGATATACATGGATACCCATGGGGGTGTAAGACCGGTCATCCTTGCGGGGAAGGATTTGTTCCTGGCCATGATCATACATTGATGGTGCCATGGTTGTATGCTATGTATATACATGTGGGGTGCAATGACCGATTGGTTATCCTTGTGGGGAATGATTTGTTCCTAGCCACGGTCAGTGTATTGGTGAGCCCACATTGGTGTGTTATGTATGTACATGGGGGGTGTATGACTGGTCTTCCTTGCAGGGAAAGATTTGTTCCTGGCCTTGGTAATACATTGATGATGCCTATGTTTCATACTGCATGTGCATAAATGGAAATAGAATGAAGGCACGCGCGTACTTGTGGGTTTCAGTGGGCTGAAAATGCAGGTACTAAAGGGTTATCAGGTTTGGAATTCCCTAGTGACACTAGCTGATCATCGGGTGGGGGAATGGCCAGTGCACGACAAGGTGGCCCTGATAAGCGATGAATCATTTTTCCTGTGAAAGGCTATTTCTGGGTTATGGTACCATATTGCATGTTGATAGATGAGTCAGGTGCATGCATCATTCTGAGTATGAATGTTTGAGTTGTGAAATGATGGGTTTTGTGATAATAATTGTGGTGATTTGGGTTATCTCTTTTTCCCAACTGTTGTCACCTGATATTTGTTAGTTTTACATAATAAACTCACCCTTGTTTTCATTCTATCGTGTGGTTGGTACCTTTGATGATCATGGACCTTTGTTCGTGTGAGCAGATGAGCAGTAATAGGTGACTCTGGAGGAGGATTCTTTTTGGTTAGAGCCTCTAAACCGACGTGATGACGTTGGATTTCTTTTGGAAAAAGAGTTGTGTTTTCTTAATCAACTATTTCTTAGTTAGTCTTTGAATTTTTGTTAAATATGTAATTTCAGTTGTGTGTGTGTATATATATATATATATATATATATGCAAAACTAAAGACAGTTTTAACATATGGATGACATGTACTGATTTAATACATATATACGTATGTGTTTAATTATGTAGTTATAAAATGTGTATGATAATTGTATCATTGCGAAAAATTTACCATCATTTTCATAATCAAATCAGTAAAGTTTTCATTAAAAGTTAACTATTGTGAGGTAAGGGTTGATGATATAGTAGCGACGAGGCGGGTCGTTACAATGTTTATCTTGAATCTTTCTTTTTAGATTTTCTAATATTTTTGTTGTATTGTGATAAATCAATTTGATTCTGTCAAGCTTTCTAGAGTAGGGTTCTCTAGGAGAAAGATCTGAGTAGGGTTTTTAGGATATTTGTGATTTGTATTCTTATAGGGTTTTAGAATTCAGATTCTTTATCTAGTGTTGATAAAGATAATCACTTGTAAAGAATATTTTGATTTAGAAAAAACTCTAACCTAGTGTTGGTTGGAAGACACTAGATGTAGCCTCCATGTTTATGAAGTGAGCTAGTATAAATTGTTGTGTTTCTTATTCTAATTTTGTATATCTCTCATTGCTTGTGTTTGGGTAATCAAGATATAATCAACAAAACAAAGTTTATGTCATTACATGCATAACAAGGTTGATCTTGATTGAAAGAAAAGTTCTGGTTTGAAAGAGGTTTATGTGATACGATCCAGATTTCAAATTCTGCAAATTGTTTTCAAAGAAAATTTTTAAATACCTGTGTTAAACCAATTCACCCCCCCTTCTTGGTTTATTTGAAGAGTGTTCATTGTGTTTTCACTATTTTGTGTCTGAAGTCAACTAGGACAATTTTTTTCCTATGTTAGTCGAGGTTGTTTCAATAAACGTTGGTTAAGGTAGTTTTCAGTTGCCCTCAACCCCAATTTTTTTTTGCCAACATCGACTGAGGCCGTTTTTTATCGTCATTGACATCAACCAAGGCTATGTTTCGATCTACGTCAGCCATTACAATTTTCAACCGACCTCGGCTAGGTTGGTTTTGTTGATATTAGTCATCGAAGTTTTCGCCCAATGTAGGCAAAGGCTGTTTTCTGGTTGACCTCACCCAAGAATTTTTTTGGTTGATGTTAGTTAAAGAACTTTTTGGTCGATGTTGTCCAAGGTAGTTTTTGGCCGACCTTGGCCAATTTTTTTTATGTCTATGTCGATCAGAACTACTTTTCGACCAATGTAATCAATGACAGTTTTTTATCACTATTGATCCAAGTTGTTTTCAATCGACCTGGGTTAGAGTTGTTGTTATTTTTTAAAAAAAATATTATTTTTAGATGTCATCTAATATGGACCAACAAATCAAGCAATCTATCATGAACCATTATTTATAGCCTTTGGATTTATCTAAGATGTAAAATTTTATCCTACATTCTATACACCAAATTTCTTTCTCAACCTTCAACATTCTACCTCGGTCATGAGCCGCCGCCAAAGACACCATTTATTTTCTTCCTCTATTTTGCTTCTTCTTCGACAATCACAACACTGCACCACATAGATCCAAACGCCATCTAACAATGACTCCATCTTCGGAAAGAAAACACGATGCATCATTTTGGCATCCCCAATGGCAGAAGTGGTTGAGCCTCTCAAATCTTTACAAAACACAGATTCATAAATTGTTGTTTTAGATTGTAAACAAACAACAAACGAATCTGGAACATTAATTCTATATTAATCAATGCCCTGAAGAAAAATCCAAAGTAAACAAAAAAAACAAATATGATAATAAAAGAGAAGAAATTGCCAAGTAAGAGGGTAAAGATGTGTTGCTCAACAATAAATTACATATGTGTTGTTCAACAATAAATTACATTGTTGTTGAACGGAAAAGTAAGAGAGTGGTTACTTTTCATAAAAGTTAAAACCACGGTTTAGGATGAGAATTAGGTTTTCCATATGAATACATAGGCCTAAAATAAACTTTAAGACGAGATATTTTTAAAACTGATGAATAAAAAAAAACTTGTGGACTTTAATAAAAAAAATAAAAATATTTTTCTTCTAGTAATATTTGAACTCTATTTATTAAGGAAAAAAGTACACATAAATTATTATCACACTATAACAAGTAATAACTAATAATAAAAATTATATAAATACTAAATGAAATAAATTAACTTTTTTTCCTAATTACTAATAAAAGGACTTGAAATACCTTATCTGCCTGACGTTGTTCAACAGATAACCAAACCCAATAACTCAAACATTCCAAACAACATTAGTTTACCAACGAACCATATATGCAAGATTTTTAATCATATATAGGGAATTATCATTATATATACCATGTTAATATTTGGGACACATGTACTCAACAAAATTGTAATTTATTGTAATTTCTAGGAAAATGAATAATAAAGGTCAAAACTAGGGAAGATTGGGAGCATACCTCAAACATGTGATTTGCCAACGTGTCAATTATATATATATATATATATATATATATATATATATATATTAGAAAAGAGAAAAGTGTAAAAAATAGTGTCCAGGAAATAAAGGAAGGGTGGGGTCACTACTAGAAAAACAGCATTCAACATCGGTTTTTTTTTACATTCCACATCGGTTTTGAACCGATGTTGAATCAGGCGACGTTGAAATGTTAACCAAAAGTAAACAACATCGATTTTTCAGTAAAAACCGATGTCACTATCTAATAAATAAAAACATTAAAAAATATAAAAGCTAGAACTTCAACATTGATTTTCTTAAGAAAACCAATGTTAACTTACACTACAACATTAGTTTTCATTAGAAAACCAATGTTGTTACATACATAGGGACATCGATTTTGCAAAGAAAATCGATGTTGTTACATGAGATCAACATCGGTTTTCGTTGAAAACCGATGTTCTAGTCTAAGTTAACATCGATTTTCTTAAGAAAATCGATGTTGTTTTTTATTTTTTTAATATTTTATCTATTTTTTTAATTTACCAGTTCTTCAACCTGTAAATTAAATACCAGACATCCAGCAAATTTCAGAATACAATACAATAAAATAATATTTTAATAAAAAATAAAATTAATAGTGTCAATGTACATAAAAATAATTTCCTAACCTAATGTTTATACAATTGTTTTAAAAATCCCTTAACCACCTAATCTAATATTTCATCTCTAATTTTAAGATAAAACTTTGCCCATTGAACCCTAATAGCCTTCAATCTCTTGGCTTCCAGTGGTCTTTCATCAGTGAAATATTGCATGACATAATAAAACATAATTTAATAAGTACAAAACAAAAACAAGTCAAAAAAATAAAATTAGTTTTGAATTAGACAATTAATACCATGTCCCAGTTATCTGTGAAGCCTCCTTGGACTATTGTCGACATCCAATGCATGACATAATAGCCACACTCAGTGCTTCCTTTTTGCTTATTACACTAAATTCAATAACATAGTCAAAGTTAAACGAAAATTAGTGTAAATAGTAATAAAACTTATTTTGAATACATAGACCATGATTTATTAGAAGAGTTACCTTAAGCGCAATCCATTTAGTAGTAGCCTTTGATTTATTTCCTTGAGTGTCATGGACTCCCTTCAAAGCACTGCTTAAGAGGAACATGCATGCATAGTGTACAATTGACATATTCATGGCATAGAAATAACAGAAATGTCTTACAAATTACAACCTACCTGTTAATAATTCCTTTAAGGTAGTTATCAGGCCTGTTATGCAACAAACAGAACCACACAACAACATTGGCCTTAGGACATATAACGACCAGTTGCCAATGTGCACTGCATTGGAGAAAAAGAAGTTATTATACTTCATACATTAATTAAATTCTTTTGTACATTTTTACTTACCCATTCAAATACGGTGCAAGGTAGACATCTTTCTGTGAACTCTGCATCCATTTCTTGATATAGTCCTCGGTTTCAATTTAAGATTGCCCAGATCTCTGTATGTACTGTGGCTCGATGAATCCATACACATCGGCATGATCCGATTGCAGGCATAATTCATTCATATGCCTATTGTTTTGAAAATAAAGTCAATTATACAAGAATATAAAACAATTAGTTATGTAACTGTAGTCAATTGAAAGTGACTTACAAAATCCACAATAGTATAACGGAGATGTTCAAACATTGACCACCATGGATGATCTCGGAAATATCCTCATGCTTGATGTACAAGGGGAAGTTGTCATTATGCACCCCGAACATCTTCGAGTCCCATGGCACCTGCATGGGTCTGAGGAAAAGATCGAGGATGGTCAATGCGATCTGGTACAAGGGATCAACAATATGTTCCGGCTTATTTACAGGTTTCGCCGGTCCCTGGGGTTCTTGTTTATCGTACACAGTTAACCACCATAAGTGAATGACCGGGTTAACTTTATATGAGACAAATCCTGCATAAATGAGAAGAAAGAAGGCAAAAATGAAATACCTTATGCAAAATAGGCTATACAAGATGTGTCGACCAAGCAAGGAAAGTGTTAAGGGCCTGCCCAGGTCAGTGGGTACAGGGACGCGAGCATCAACATCTCGAACTTCCTCAACACTCACCTTGACTTGATCAGTGGCAAAAGGGACGTTGTGCACAGTCGTTGACCCCTCATAAACTCTTCCAACAGCAACTAGGAGGGGAGGATTGTCATCAACATTCAACCCACGCCTATCAGATGCACCCGTGTTTGGGTCATTCCTCGAGGCATCGACACAGCTTCCCTTGGTGCTGACACGGGCACCAAGAGGACATGACTGAACCTCTAGAGGTAGCATGGCACCCTGAGACTGCATCTGGGTCTGCATCTGGGACTGTAGGTGGCTGAAGCTCATCATTATTTGTTGCGTAACTCTTTCAGTTATCGACTGCTACAGCTCTACCCTGATGTTGTCTTTTAGGGGATCCAAGTCTTCAGGCGCCAATGACTTCGACTTGTGAGAGGTTGATGGAGCCGGTCCAAAGTACTGTGTGATGGTCACATCGGCTCCAGCACCACGGACACGGCCAGGGTGCTCTGGTCATCCAATGGCAGTAGTCAGGACATCCTGCCATCCATTGGCGACAAAGCTACCCTGTGTGGACTGCTTATCCAGGGAATCCTGCAATCAAAATAAGTAGAACATTGGTTTTGTAATTTGTGAGGCAAAAATTCATTAAAGGTGTATGAGCTTATTGTTTGACTTACAATCCTCTCTGCAATCTCACGTGCCACCTCAGAAGTCATTTGCTCGATTTTTTTGGTGCAAGCCAGCTTCCACTTCACGTGTCGTCTCACAGGGGACGGAGGATGAATGATGGTCTCCGTGCTATCATCACGGGTTACTTCCTCCAATTGTTTCTTTTATTTTTCCTCCATCAATCTCTTCTCTAACAAGTCATAACCCCCACGAGACAACACATGAAGGGCAGTGTTCAGCTTCTGGGTGGCTGATCGAAGTCGTATTCGGCCAAATTAATGCAATTAAATGCAGTACTAGGA
>CM023954.1:28707015-28755491 GCA_013407115.1 Glycine latifolia
ATATATATATATATATATATATATATATATATATATATATATATATATATATCAGTTTAGCAACTTATATAACTTCTATAAGTTATACGCATTAAAATTTTATGTAGGATCCGTTCAGTAAAAACAAAACAGTAATTATCTAACAATTTTATTAAAAAAAATTAACCCAAATAAAAATATAATATCCAGAATAATTTTAGGTTATTATACCCAACATCTTTTTATAGAAAACTGTAGTAACTGAATGTAATTGATTAAATCATCCATGTAATCGATTAATTCAACTTGAGTAATCAATTAATAACATATTTAATCGATTAAAGTGCTCTTGAACTTTCTCAAAAAGATACATGGGCAAAGTAATCAATTAATCCGCCATGTAATCGATTAACACAGGAAGTCTTGTTTCAAAAACGTGTTAAGTAATCGATTAATGCTAAATGGTAATCAATTAACACAAGAAGACTTATTCTGTGTTTGTATAGTGTAATTGATTACGTAATAGCTGTAATCGATTAATTCGTTCTTCACAGCTCAAGTAATAGATTATCATATTCTGGTAATCGATTAAGGCAATGCAAAATAGTTTTCCCAAAACTTAAACCATAAGCACTTGGCTTTTTGTGCAATCATGAAAACATAAAGCTTTTTCCACAAAACATGTACTTTTATGAAAACCATGAATGCAAGCCAATGAATGATGTTTATGCAATGCAATGGATCATACGATGAAACTCTTATACATCTAAAGATTACATATGTCTTCAATTGAATGGCATGTAAAAGCTAAAACTTATCCAAGATTAAGAGCCTCAGCATCTTGATCCTCTTCAAGCTCCCCCTGTATCTAACACCTTAATTTCTAATGAAGTGGTTGATGAAGCAAGAAGGAGAAAGGGAAAATGATCTTCAAAGTTGATTATGAGAAGGCTTACGATTCTATGAGGTGGAAGTTCCTTGTGTACATGATGAGGAGGTTAGATTTCCACAACTCTTGGATTTAGTGGATCATGGGTTGTCTTTGATCTAGCATGGTCTCTATCCTTTTTAAATAAAGCCTATCAAAGGAGTTTGCGCCTCAAAGGGGATTAAGACAAGGTGACCCTCTTGCACCTTTTCTTTTTACCATAGTTGTAGAAGGACTAAGCGGCTTGATGAAATAAGCATCTAAAAGGAGTCTATTTGATGGATACAAGGTTTGAACTAAAGGGATTGAAGTGAATCCATTGCAATATGCAAATGACACCATATTTGTGAGTGATATGAGTTTGAAGAATGTTGTGGTGATCAAGAGAATTTCAGGATTCTTTGAACTCGTTCCGGTTTAAAGGTGAATTTTCTTAAAAGTATATTTGGAGGGATTAGCGTGGATAAGGAGAGTTTGGTGTCATGTTCACGGTATATGAATTGTAGGATTTTGTCTTTTCCCTTTATCTACTTTGGAATTCCTATTGGGGCTAATCCTAGGAGGATGAAAACATGGGAGCCTATTATCACAAAAGTCAAGAAGAAGCTAGAAATTTGGAAGCACAAACATCTCTCTTTTGCTAGAAGAATTTGTTTGAACAATTTGGTACTTGCCTCTTTACCCTTATTTTTCTTTTCTTTCTTTAAGGTCCCGGAAGGGATTGTTAGGATGTTGAGGAGGTTACAAAAGTGGGTTTTATAGGTTGTGAGGAGGGAAGGAAGAAGATATCTGGGGTTAGTTGGAGGAAAATTTGCTCTCCTAAAAAGCATGGAGGTCTAGGGATTCAAGAAATTTTCATTTTCCATTGTGCACTTCTTGCAAAATGAAAATGAAATTTATTTCATAGTAGAGGGGAGTTATGGGAGAGAGTACTTGACTCTAAGTATTCAGGTTGGAGGGGGATAGAGGAGAGAGATATAAAATGATATGAATATATTTGGAGGAGGGATTTGAAGTTGACTTGTGGAGGGGGTAATGTGAGTTGGTTTGATACCTTAATCGAATGGAGAGTGGGTGATGGAAAAACTACAAGGTTTTAGGAGGATAGGTGGCTTGGGAGGGTATACTTAAAAGATGATTTTGCTAAAGCTTTCCTGAACTCAGAGAAAAAGGGGGAGGTGATCAGTAACATGGGTAGTTAGATTGAGGCATATGGACTTGGGAGCTTAAATAGAGGAGAGGGTGGTTTAAGTGGGAATACAATATGATGAGGATCATTGAGTGAATTCTATAATTCATTGAATGGGGTGAAATTGGTAATTTTGGCGAGGATCATTGGCTTTGGATGGAAGATGATTCCACTTTATTTTCAGTAAAAATTACAGATTCCGCTTTTGCACAATCTGGAAATAAGCAATGGTGTTGTGGAAATTTAAAATTCCACCCAAGGTTCATTCCTACTTTGGACGATGTTCTCTGATAGGATCCCATCTAAGTTGAACTTATCCAAGAGGCAAATCCGTCTCCAAGACCAAGATTTATTATGTGTGTTTTGTAATAAAAAAGTGGAGGACACATCTCATGTGTTCTTTACTTGCAATATGACTCAACAACTTTAGTGGAGATGGTACAACTTACTTGACTTCTGAATGGCTCTTCCTCAATCAGTCAAGGCACACTTATGGCAGAATTCATGTGGGCTTTTGGGAGTTAAGTCTAAAGAATGGTGACCAATGGGATAGTGTGTAATTATGTGGGTGATCTGGATGCAAAGAAATGATACCGTTTTTTAAGGGAAACTATTTGATATTGAGCAAGTGTGGTATAAAATTTTGTTCTTCACTTGGTCTTGGCTTAAATCATCTCAAAAGGACTTTTGTTTTTAGCTTTCAGCAATAGCAAGTGAATCCTAGATGTTGCATCTTAGTTTGATTTTGCAATGTTTGTTTTCTATGATTGTTAGGGGAGCTGGTCTTTTAGAAAGACATTGTATCTTCTCTTATGCAGTGCACAGTTGTATAAGGAAAGATTCAGTCCCTGTTGGGGGGCCTCATTTTACTTTGTTAGACTTAATTTCAAGTAGGTGATGGAAGGTGTTTGATGATGTGGAAATTTGTATTTTGCAGATTGTGTTGGTCTTGTTGCAGTAGCTTTCCTGCTGCTTGCTATTTTTTGTAATTCAACACCTCTGGTGCTCTTTAATGAAATATCATTGCTTATACAAAAAAAAGATTCTATTATCCATCAACTTATTTTTATGATAAATGTCTTTTTTCAATGCAAGTATTAATTGATCTTGTTAGGTCTGGATGATCATGTGTCTCATCCACCTTAGATTTTGATGTATAACAATAAGTATAAATTATTAATATTCTAATGAATGTTGATAAGTGGACAAGATTATTCAAATTTTGTTTGCCTCTTACATTTGAATAGCTAATGTTTGAATTTAAGAAAAAGATAGTATATAAGAGAATACAAGGCTTTTATGGAATATTCCCTTGAAGGTCGCTTTCAGAGCGGACAAAAAGCACATGGCACTATCTATAGTTTGGATAAAAATCCTCGCCATTCAGAGCCTGACACGTTGCCTCATTCTTCTATGTGAGACAACAGTCCTTTCAAAATAATGATGCAGATTCCATAACAGATACTTCACTGAAGTCTATAAAAGGATGTATTCTTTAATGAAGCAACTGATGAAAAATAAACAAAAAGTTAGAACAAGAGGGCAAGAAAATTACTTGAAGGGAAACTCTAATGTAAGAAAATGCTTTTTGGTAGCTTAAGATGCAAATTATATTACCATTTTGGGCAAATATTTATTTATTAGACAATTCATAATTAGTTTTTAAAATGATTTAAAATTGATCAAATTTTACATTTTAAAATTTAATTTTCTTTTTCTTTTTTAACTTTTTTGTCAAATGTGGGTTTGCCCGCTAAGCTCGCAGACTACGTGGGGTAGGTGCGAGCTTGAAAAAAATGAGCTCACTAAGAATGCGAACTTCATGTGTTGTGGGCTTTGTGAAGCGAGCTTACTTGCATGCCCAACTCTAGCTAGGGTGCACAAGTTGGTTAACTTTGGATACCATGCCAAAGTTTTTCTTAACCATTAGATATATTGCTTTTTTAATCAAAGTGGACACCACTGTAACTACAACAATGGCAACGTGAAGGAAGCCAAGTACAGCAACGACAACGACGAAACCACCACGAAGTACCAGAAAATTCACCACCAACCAACACTGTGAATCCATTGCAATCCAGTACAACGAACCAACAACAAGCACCATCGCAGCGACGAAAACAACAATGATTCTCCCTCTCAGATCTGGATAGATTTGAACCAAACCAACAACAAAACACAACACAATATCTCTCTTTATCTTATGCACGTAGATCCATTTGGTGCAGAAGGAGCGGAGGATGGCGGGGTCGAAGGGAGGACAGTGGCATCTGGGCATTGGTGAAGTGGTGGTGGCATGCCGTCGATCTCGGGCTTGACCTTGATGACGACAAGTGCTAGCATAGACATACAATGGTGTTTTTATTTTAGCTCTAAAAAAAGTTGTACTTTTTTTAGTTTCTAATTTGATAAGGATCGATTTTTAGTTTCTAGATCTAATAAAGAGGAGAGTTGTTGTCTCCACCATTGCAGTGGTTTCGCCTTTGCCCCATGTCGTCATCGTTGGCTTCATTCAATGTTGTCGTTGAGGTAGTTACGATTATTTCGTCATCGTTGTCTCTTGGTGGCGATGACGCGGATCGTTACTGGTGGGTGAAAGAGATGAGGACAAAGGGACAAAGTGGAAAAAGGAGGAATAAAAGAAATAAAATAAAAATATTGGCCTGTAATTTAAAAAAGGGTAAATAACCATTTTTGTTCTTGAATGAGTATAGCATTGACAAATTCGTCCCCAAAAGATGAAATTCAAATTTTAGTCCTCAAAAGTGAGATAATTCATCTATTCGTTAACTTCCTTTCGTTACCGTTAATGGAAGAGCCTACATGGAACATTTAGGAACTAATTTGTCAACGCTCTACACATTTGGGGACAAAAATGACTATTTAGCCAAAATATAATATAATCTTCATTTTCCCCCTTTTTTAATCGTTGCAAGCATAACATTACAACAAAAACTTAAAAAATAAGAAAACAAGCATAAGTTAGAACAAATATAATAATAAGCATAATATGGATTAATAAGTATAATCTATCTATTGCTCTGATATTTCTAATGTGACAATACCTTACACAAAATATGAGGCTTAAACAAAAAAGTACAGTCATTAAGTCAATTCTTACAAAAAAAATGAGATCTAACTTAATTTTGTCACTACCTAATGTTGTCACAATACAAATTTCAGAGCAACGAACAGATTATGCTTATTAACAATATTATGATTATTATTATTATATTTGTTCTAACTTATGTTTGTTTTCCTATTTTCTTAAGTGTTTTATTGTAATGTTATGCTTGCAACGATTAAAAAAGGGGAAAAGATGAAGATTAAATTATATTTCAGATAAATAGTCATTTTCGTTCCTGAATATGTAGAGCACTGACGAATTCGTCCTTGAATATGTCACATAGGCTCTTTCATAAACAGTAACGGACGAAAGTTAACATATGAATGAATTTGTCGCACTTTTTTCACTTTCAAATACTAAAATTTGAATTTTCATCTTTTGGAGACGAATTTGTCAACGCTCTACATATTCAGAGACGAAAATGACTATTTATCCTTATAAAGTTAATATATTCAATGGTTAAAAAAAAACCTTTGGCATGATGTCAAGTTTTTCACTTGTCCACCCTAGCCATCGTCCAAAAATATAGATATTTTCTTACGTATTAATAGTAATGTAATTATTAAATAACATGTATAAATTAGAGTGGTTAAAGTGAGGCCTTCATGGTATTTGCCTTCTAAAATGGCATATAACCAATTATGTAAGGCATAATCTATTATGTGCCACCAAATAAAAACAATGGATTTACCTTGTCAAATAATCGATTATGCCTTAGGCTAATTTATTATATAACCAAAAATGTATGTTACACAAAAAATTGATTGGACAATTTTTTTTAATAAGGATAAAATAAAAAAATAGAGGTAAAATAGAAATTTTTTAATGCATAATTTTTTTTCTATTCTTACATATGAAACTACTTTAATTTAAATATTTCTTCTTTTTTCTCTCTTTCACATCAACTAAACAATCTTACCTAGTATTACAAAATCTAATCCAATCATTAACCTCATCGAGGCACTGAGTTAGAGGCCTAACTAACATATTACCTTTTTCTCAATATATATTAATAATTAAAATATGATCAATCTATATTTTTATATTCCAAAATTAAATTTATTATAATAATCAAACTATAAATATTATATAATCATTTATTATTATAAATTATTTTGTGAATATTATCATTAAATAATAAAAGAAACTCTTATTTTTCAAGACTAAATAAAAAAGTTATCGAATGATCATAAATAAGTCTAATAAAGATGTACAAAACACATAAATATTAAATCATATCATGATTAATATGATAATAATTAATTATTATATATTGTTATCAAGATAAAATAAAATAAAATTTTAAAATCATATTATATATTATTCAATAATTAGCTATTAATAATTTAACATATTCTTGAAAATGTAAAAAAAAAAACCATAAAAGAAACTTTTTAGTCGGATCAAATCAAACCAATTAGATCCAGATAACTGGGTTTTACCAAATCCAATCAGGCCCAATCAAATCACTTGCCTTTTCGATCCTACATCCTAAGCCGACTGCCTAGGACACAGAGTCTTGGGCCAGTCCAATTTTTATAAGTATGACCTTACCTTTTCTTATCTACCAAACTACTTTAATCCAAATATTTTTACTTTTCCACCATGTTTCACATCAACTAAGCAACTTTACCTCTTAGGGTTGATGTTTTAAGGGATTAAGATAAATCAATGAAGTGCAACACTAATCTGGTAACATAGGTGAATTGAGTGTCAAACTGCAAGCAAATACTGAATCCTATGCAGGTAAACTTCAATCAGATAACAACAAATAGGCATGCCCAACAAGACGAGTAAAAGAAATTGCATCAATAGTCTACTCATTTAGTTTGTCAAAGATGAAAACTTCGTTTGACAGTTGAGTATACTGATAACTATACAAATAACAAGTCTCAAAATTATACAGCAAAACCCAAATGTTGTTAATCCCCTCCATCCAATTATGAGACCAGAAAGCACTATTAAATTGTTGGGGTCAGGCTTACAAAATGTAGAGTAACCTATGATACTATACTTTCACCAATCTTGAATTTAATTTCTTGAGCCTATTTGCATTATCAGTCACATTACTTTTCTATACTGTGCAGGGTCATCTATCATACTTATCATACTTAACCTGTTTACCATCCTCGTCTAATATATCTTCTATATTAGGTTTTGAAGCATTCTCCCCCTTACCAACAGCATGGTTTTCAGGTGACCAGGGGAAAGTGTCTTCCTTCGATTTTCCAACATTATCCAACACCTCGTCAGCTGTTGTTTGAAGGAGGTCTAAAGGAGTAGCTGCTGGATCCAACTCTCGACAACCCTTTGGAGCATTATGAGCTTCTTGCCCGGTAAGCAAGTAATTAGGAACCTGATGAGAGAATCGAAATATCTCCACTTTAGGAATCTTTCTTCCCTGATCATGGCTGTGCCTGTGAAACACTGTCCTAAAACCATCAACTTTAACAAGTGGTGAGACCAATAAACCTTCCTCTTCATTGAAATCTTCAAGCACTTCCACCATATCATACTTGTGTATCACTTCATCTGGAGTATTTTCATTCCAATCAGGAGACCAGTTTCTATAGAGAGCCCAGACTTCCCCCTTCCCAGGAAAGATGCGAACAACTCCCCTGGTGCCTTTTGTCCACCTTACCTTGTGTGAAAAGGAATTTAACGATTCAGTTGTTTCATGCTTGCCAGTCCTGAAATCCCCACAGGTTTTGTAAAAACCAGAACCTACCCAATCTATTGGGCCCAATTCACTGTTGCTTCGAGAGTTGAGCCAACTGATTCGCATTCTAAATGGCTTTGTGGAAACCACCTTGTGAATTCTAGCATAATAGCGAGGCATTCCATCATCATCATCATAAGCTGCCCAGACCTGGTCCTCTGCAAAAGAATTTTCAGTTCTGTCCAAGTCAAAATTGTGAAAATCGGGATCTGGAACGTTGATTGTAACATAGGCTGCCTTCTCCTTTTCAGTATCATCAGATTTGACTGGGATAGAATCACTGTCCACATGCTTGTTACCATTAATAGTGGAACCTTTCTCTGGACCATTTGTTTTGTCATTGAATGCACTTTTCTTTCTCTTGTTTCCTTTGTCCTTGTTTGTAATCTTAGCTTCAGCCATTGATCTCCACTCTTGAAGTTTCTTGAAAATTTCAGTTTGAGCCTTATCAATCAACATATTTCGTAATTCAAACAACGACAACTCTTTTGTGCTGTAATGCTTACGAGTACCTGAAAAAACATGAATCCTTTCCGTTACCATGTTAGCTTTTCCTGATTCATTAAAATGGCCCAAACTGCTTGATCCATCTCTCATGGTCATATGATTTGTATTGTACATGTAAATATCATCAGTCCTTATTTTCTTCATAGGTTTTCCAGCATTACTAAAAGGACCATCAGACCTCTTATGCAAATGACTCCTCTCCCATGCAGCAATTGATTCTCTTGTTGTCTCACTTGACAGCTGCTTAAAACCTGCAGCAGAAACAGAAGATGATCCATCTTTTTTAACAAAGCCAGCCATTCTGGAGTGAGGACCCAACTGAAAGTTTGTGTTATTAAAAGATGATATGCCTATAGGACCGGTGGATTGTAAATTTTGAGAAACTGCACCAGTTCTTCCTGGATTCACAGGGTGATTCCTTCCAACATTGGGATGTTGCCGAGAAGACTTCGGATGATGTTGCCGAGAAGACCAATTAGATGACTTAAAAACGTTGGGAGGTGGACCCTTCTCTATAGCCACAAAAGCTTGTTGGCAATTGGGGCATAAAAGGGTTTGATTCAAATATGTCCTGAGATACTCATAATGTGTCTTGCATTTATTACAGATAGTCCAAAAGGTACCAACATTTGATTGTGGAGGAGGAATGGAGGGTGGATGTTTTTTATAACCATTTGAACTGGGTGCTTTTGATTGAGTCCCAACATGGTTGGGAGCATTATGCTGAAATCCTTCCAATCTCCTGTTCTGGTTATATGCTAATCTTTTGACCTTATCTGATAGTAAACTCCACGCCTCTGAAACAAGCTTGAATGCACCTTCTGCACCTGGAGATTTGTTTTTATCAGGGTGAAGAGTTAGAGCCAGCTTTCTGTACTGCTTCCTAACTGTCTCTTCATCGGCATATGGATACACACCAAGTATACCATACCAATCCATTTCTCCATGTATTTTATTCTCAGCACAGATATAAACATCAAGTGTTGTTAGCAACTGGGAAAGACCCTCCAGTGCAGGAAACAAATTTAGAGCCTTGATAGCAAACTTTTTTGCACCAGCATATTCCATTTCAGTAAATTTCCTCTCTGCTATTTCTTTGGCCCTGGCTGCCTCATCTTTGTTGCATTCCATGTTATCCCAGTCGTCTCAGGCTCAGCTCTTAATATGTTGCTTCCTCACGTAGCTAAAATACAAAAGATTTTAACCATCAGTGTTGGATTCCAAAAACCCTTGTTTGATGAACCTTCCATTGTTCACCAGAACCACAAAAGGAAAATATGAAACATGCTACAAAAATTCTTAAGATCCAAGTAGTGGATCAACAATTATAAGTAAACCAAAAATTCAAAATTGTATCACAGATACTCAAAACTATTAATAAAAAAACCTATGGTGGTAAGTAAATCAAAATTTTCTTACCGTCTAGGATAAGACCAATGGTCAAGTTTTCTGTCATCCAAGATTCCTTTCAAATGCCATAGGTTCCAAAACCAAATTATATTGCAGATTTCACAAGGTCATTTTAAAAAATGAGATCCTATACAACTTCTCAACATAAAGTGTTTACCTCAGGAACAGGAAGTGCATTTATTCTTCAAAATATCTGTAGTTTAAACATCTTGGAAAATAAATAGACAATAAGTATTCACCATTTTATATTGTCTAAATATCTTGGCAAGCCAATCCCCAGTCAATGGTCATCAAAACAAAAAGAGAAGGAAATTTTTAAAAAATTTATTGAACTCTGAGTAGAGACTGTCAGAAACACAAAGTGAAGATTCCAAAGAATGGAGTAAAAAGAAAACGACCAAAATTTAAAAATCAATATGTTAGATATCATACATCACAATTTGACAAAACATGAAACTTGAAAATGTGAAATTTAACGAGTAAAAATCAAAACTTATTGTCTAAGTTTTTTTTATTCATAGTAGTTAATAGTGTGCAATTGCAGCAGGCATCGTGGCACCCTGCTGCTCCTCCAAGTGTCATAGCGTCAAACCTGGCCTTCACGGCTGGAGCAGCACTTTTCACTGCCAAAATTGCAGATAATGGCAGCTGGAGTGGTCAAATTGTGCCACCGCAGTTCTACAGCTTCTATTGACCGTTCCACTCTCGAAACTGCACTTGCTGCTAGTGGGTCAGAGAAGAGAGATGTCCCAATCACAACCCTAACTCTAAACAACAATGTAATGTGTTTTTTTTTTTTCTTTTTAACTTTTAAATTGGTAACTTGCTCGTTTAGGGACAATATCACAATATCAAACTGCATTTCAAAGCTCGAGATAGCTAGCTAGCATCATGGACCACGGATTCAAAAGTACTAAATTTGAAAATTCACCAAAAAAAAAAAGAGAACACCATAACAAATATATTTAAAATAAATAAACAAAACCACAAAATTGAACATGTTGATTAAGATCACAAATCATCTAAGTAACCCAACTCATGGCATAAACGAAGGGAATTAAAAAAAGAAACGGGACCTCGTCATTTCAGAGTGTAAAGAAACGCGCCATGGATCTACAGGGACATGCATTTTTCAAACGACACGTAACCATCGAAATTCAGATGTGGAAATTCCGCAATCGTATTCAGTGCGCGTTGAACTGAAACCCTAGACCGAATCGCGACGCGAATCCGTAGAGCAAGATTTTTGCGCAGTAACGAAGAGAAGGACAGTAAAGTAAAGAAAATGGAATTAAAAATAAAAAGTGAAATTACCAAATTGGAGAGAAGAGGCCGTGTGTGGAATTTGAATCAGAGAAGACCATCACCAACACAAAATGACCTATCTGTCAAAACACACGAAGAAGAATCTCTAATTGCTCCCAAAATACTTGGGAAAATGGCATGTTTTGAGCCCTTTTGCCTTTTTTTTTATTAATCCAAACACCCCTATTTTTTATAATGTATTGGGACCCTAAACCTTAACTAGGATTAATTTTTTAACTCATGATTTTAGATTATGGTTCAACAACAACAACATCAACAACTTCAGTTTTCAAGCCTTGAATGTCTATTTTATAATAAGACTTGATTATCAATTAGTTAATTCTTTTAAATTAAGAATTTATGTAAAATGAAAAAATAAAGTGATATTGAAGTTAATCATAATGCATCTTTTCATTTATTTTTTTTAATTTACACATCAATTCACTTTAAAAAAGTGGAATCTAATTTATATATTATATATCCCAAATTAATGAAAATACTGTGTAAACTTAACTTATTTTCAATTAGGTAGATACATTTTTATTCTTAATATACATAAACACACTTTAGGAAACGTAAATTCAAGCAAAAAAAATCAATAAAATCTATCTATTCCTTTCCTTTTATATTTTTTCAATAAGTTAATGACTTGTATTTCTCTCATAAAAATATATACTTGCAAAAAAATTGTTGTATAAATACTAAGAGTCTTCATGAATTGGATTGGTTTGAGTTTAGGCTAAAGTTAAACTTGAATTGATTATGTTTAATTAGGTAAGGAAGAGAAACTTATGTCGTCAAAATTTTTTGTGTGTTTGGGTGTGATTTTGATCATTTAAAGGTTTTTTGTTGTTTTTTCATTTGCTTTGCTAAATTACCTATTCTGCCATTTTGATATTTTGTTTATTGTGTTGTGGAAGTATTTCTTTGATTGTTTGTTAGGTATGTTGGGGTTTGTTAGATATGTGGTGTTGTTGAATGCTCTACGATTCATGGCATGATGTGACACCCCATATGCATCCGGCGTATTAACATTCAATTATAATCATAAAGCGCAGCAATTAAATTAATAACAATTAATCTAGAAGCTCAAAAGAACGACGTCTGCACACGTCGGCACTATATATACAATTCAATCTTGTACATTGTGCATAGTACATCTAACATAATCGCCCCTAAGGCCGAGCTCATCAACAAGGCCGGGCATAACCACATCACACTACCGAGTTCTATAACAAAACATATAACGGCAAAGTCGGCGTGCCCCAAAATGGCGGTTCCACACTGAATCCATCCCGGCTCGGCTCTTGGTCCGGAATCCCTCAGACAGCCTTGCTACTCGGGCCTCTTGCCCCGGGATCCGCCTTCTTCCCTGTGTTCAGCACCTGCAACACATACATAACCCCCAACCGGGGTGAGATAAACATCTCAGTAAACTCCGGGTTCTGGAAGGCCTCTCCTTCCCCAGGTTCACTTCCAAGATACAAGTATTAAAATTGGCATACACATATCTAGCCATTCCGGCTCTTATCAATATAACATGTACATAATCACACGGATCATACGAGAGAAGATCATCCAACTTAATGAGCACAACTCCCGCACATCCACTGCCTGAGGAAGATCATCCAACTTAATGGACACAATACTCAGGACTTCTGGTAGACACCCCGTAGAAAGCTCTCCAACTTAATGGGCATACTCCCTTCAAGTTCTACAGGACGTATATGGCACTTCCAAGAGAGATTCATCCAACGTCTTGGGCATTCTCCCTCAGGGTTTTTCATACATATTTAATTGACCACATAGAGTTGTTCCACATCACTTTGGCTCTATGGGAAGTCCATATTTGTCTATTCTACTAGCCAGAGAATCTCACACAATTACAATAATCAACAGAGTGCAAATCATATACATGTTCTCAAAGCAGTAAAACACAATTTTAATATATGCATCAAGTCATACAATAACCACCACTCCCTCAGAGTATGGTGGAACACCGTCGAGGAACGGCTTCCAGGACAGGGAGCTTACCTGCGTGAAGCTCTGCACTGTCTTCCTTTGTTCTCGCGGTTTCTGGCACCATGATTCTCCGCGTGTTCACCTACATTCACGCATGCAAGAGATTACTCACAACTCTCTACCCTTGCATGTAAAGAAGTTCAACTTCTTTCCTGTTACAAAAAACAGCCACCCAACAGGTGACCTGGAACCATTGAGAAATCACAATCTCACCCTAACCCACAACCCCTAACAATCAGAGGTTAAGGACTCTTACCTGTGCCTGTACTCCAAGCTACAAGTCCTTCAATGGTTTTCTCTTCTCAAGATTCACAGTTCTTTTCTCTCGTTAAAGGAGAAAGTGTAAAGAAGAAGAGAGACTGATGGGTTAGGTGGGAAATGACCCTTACTTTACTTATATATACACTCTATACCATCTTACGTTACTGACATCAAATCACAGGTCACTAAAATATCTTGGCAGTTAAAATGGGTCACGTGCACATCATAAGCCTGTGGAAGCACCCACTGTCGGGTTGTACAAACAGGGGTGACCTCGGTCTCATACCTCGGTCCATTACACACTATGCCCCCGGTCTAAGGCACTATTCACACCCCTTTCTCTTCCGAGCTCAAATCTACACTCACTGTATGACATCCCGGTCATATGAACCCGGACATAGGGAATGCTATCTACACTCCCTTCTTATCCGAGCTCTTCTCGCAACCCTCATTATCACAATCACCGCCCTACTAATTTGCAATTATTATTATTATTACCTTAAATGCCACGTGGCCACCTGAGACCTCACAGCATGATATGTTTTTGGTAGTCATTGGACAACAACGAATTTTAATACAATCAAGTATGAATATGATTTTTGTATTGGCAATTAGATTATAGCTACTATTTTTTCTACTTTGATAATATCAAATTTTTAAATGTTCTAATGAGTCAGGTCCTAATGTGTAACTATATTTAAATTTATGAAAATTTTTATAATGTTTGTTGACCTGTCTCCTTTATGATTATAAACTCTGAAATTTATTATTCCCTCTGCATAACAAGTGCTTTATTTGGCCTTGAAAAATCATTTTATGGTAGTTGGTTTAGGGAACCAAAGAGGTCATTATTGATGATGTGTGCATGGTATCATTTTATTGTGGTAGTCACTAGAATTTCATAGTTGTTGGACTACTAGAAAAAAAAAAATTTTTTACATCAGTCCTTAACACATTCCACGAACGTTTGAAAACCAACTTGGAGTCCAATATTTTCGCCCATTATTCTCCCTAATGGTGGAAGAGGTTCCATCACCATTTTCCAAGTAAAGCATAATTGAAGTTTACTAAATCCCGCATGCTCAATCCATTATTCTCCTTTGGAAGATAGATTGTCTCCCAGTTCACCCAGGTGATCTTTTGCTGATCTAAGTTCCCCCCCCCCCCCTACAAGAACCACCGTTGCAGCCTCACCAATCTCTCAACCACCTTCTTTAGAACCCTAAAAAAAGAAAATAGGAATTGAATTTAGGACAAACTTTACCATAGTTACCTTTCCCCCAAAAGATAGGTCTCTTTGATTCCATTTTGATAGTTTTTTCTCACATCTCTGGACTATAGAATCACATGTCTCACTACGCCTTGGGTTTGCCCCAATAGGGATACCAAAATACGAAAAGGGTACAGACAACATTTTGCAACTTAGATAATTGGTTGTATTTTGTATTCAATGATGAGACATACCAATTACCCCAACTTTTCTTTTGGTCAAGTTTATCTTCAATCCCGACACTAACTCCAAGCTCCTCAGCATGACCTTAATTGCTTTTACATTCGCCAGTGATGCTTTCCCAAAGAATATCGTCTCATCAACATATATGTAATAAGTTGATTTCCACCTCATTCCTCCCCACCTTAAGCCCTTCAAAGAAATTTTTTTCCTGAGTTTCTCTCATCAATCCAGTTAGACCCTTAGCTACAATATTGAACAAGAATGGGGCTAGTCGGTCCCCTTGCTTGAGACCTCTTTGAGGACAAAACTCATATGTGGGGCTCCTGTTTACCAGTATAGATATCGAGGCTAACTTCAAGCAACCCTCAATCCACTGAACCCATTTGGTGCAAAATCCCATCTAATTCATCATATATAAAAGAAAATCCCAACACACTGAGTCATATGCCTTTCTGTAGTCAACTTTGAACACTAGACAACTTTTATGGCATCTTTTTGCTTCTTCGATGATTTCATTAGCTATAGTCGCGTTGTCCAACAAATGCCTACCCTCCATGAAAGCATATTAGTGTCCATTTATTATACAAGACAACACATTCTTAAGTCTCTAGATAGCAATTTTTCCACAATTTTGTACATACGTCCTATTAATGAGATAGGTTTGTAATCATTGAGGCCTTGATGATCGTGGGCCTTAGGTAACAAAGTCAGGAAAGATGCATTGCTTCCTTTAGGGAACACTTCATCGATGTGAAATTCATTCAAAAATTGAAGCACATCTGGTTTAAAGATATCCTAGATCTCTTTGATAAATCTAAAGTTTAATTGGTTCAGTCTAGGGCTTTTTGCACTACCATAATCCTAGATTGCTGCCCTCACTTCCTCCTCTTCAAATGGAGCCACCAACAGGTCATTATGTTGCTGACCAATATACTTGAATCTAACCCCATCCAGTCTTGGTCTCTCCCATTCAGGTTCCTCAAATCTCCTCTTCAAGAATAGTCTGGTTTCCTCTTTAACTCTGCTCAACTCATCTACCTAGGACTCACCAACATACACTCATCTAAGCATATTATAATGCCGCTTCCAATTTATAGTCAAGTGAAAATACCTAGAGCTGCAATCCTCTTTCTTAATCCATCTAGATCTTGCCTTTTTTCTGGCTATAGATTCAATTGAGTTCGCTGCCTGCCAAAGATCCTCCTGCAATTGCTTTCTCAATTTTTCCTTTTCCTCATTCAGTTGCCTAATATCTCCTTCTTTTTCCAGTTTGTTAAGCTCTTATTCCACTTTTTTCAATTTTTGTTGAGCAACACCAAATTGATTTATGTTGCATTTTTTAAATTCTCTGCTTTAGTTTTTTGAGTTTTTTTAGGATATCCCCCAACTAGTTACAAAATTGTCCAACCAGCAATCAAAAGCCCGAAACTGGCCCGCAAACAACATTAGAGGATCACAACAAATTTGGGTAGTGGTTAGAAAAATTATGGTCCATGATTAGCCAAGAGCTGTCTTGCCACTTGGAAAACCACTCCGTCGAGAAAAGGATCCTATCTATTTTGCTTTTAGTTGTCTCATTTGGTCTGTACCAAGTAAATTTTTGCCCCACACTAGGCACGTCCTCAACCTCCAGATCAACAATCTAGTCATTAAATTCCTTTAAGCTACTCCCGCCATGTATCCTTTGACACACTCCAACTTTTCTGATGGCCTTCTAATACAATTAAAATCTCCTAAAATGCACTAAAGATCCCCACTATTTACAGTTCTAAGCTGCCTAACTTGGTCCCATAAGATTCTTTTCGAATCTGTATCACATGGTGAATATATATTAACTATAGTCAATTTTCCACCAGCACATGTTCCTTCCAAATATATAAAACCATTACCCTTCACCTTATTCTCCATTTTGAAAGTTTTGTCAATCCAAATACACAATATTCCCCTAGCACTATTAAATGTTGGTTACATTTCCCATTTAACTTCAGCATCTCCCCAATAAGCTTGACAGAGAGCCTTGTCTATCACTTTCTTCTTAATCTTTGTTAGACTTTTGGCAAGTGTACCAATGTCGTCATAGGTTACAGAATTTAAAAGAGGTCGTCTCCATGGGGACTTGAACTACTCAGTTTTTCCAAATAAAACTTAATATTTTAATAGTTATGTACAATAAATATAATCGAAATTTCATGGGTTTACAGAAATAACGAATTATTTTAATATATATGAATCATTTTCTAACATTACTAATGCACACATTAATTCACCCTGAATCGATCTCTCGCATTCGAGAATCCTAAGGATATTTACCGAATATCGATTCCTCGCATATGAAGTAAATAACCCAACATTACAACCATGATCTCATGCTATTTGCAATCAAAACGTTATGTTCTATTCCTAGCAACATAATGTAAAGAGTAAAATCATTTAGTTCAAATTCTAATAACACTTTCCAATCAAACTTAGAATCTAATTTCATGAAATTAGTGATCAAGTAGAATCAAGCATTACGAATAGAATGAAATTACCAGTAATGAGTAGAAAAGATTCATATGTATCAAATATCAAAAGAGATACATAAGGGTACAAAGATTGGATCCAAGCATTTGGAGAAACTAACCGATCATTGTGTAGAGCACAAGATCAACAAAAGAAATGATGAAGGATGCAATCCCCGATCACTTCTCTGTAGCTCCAGCTCCATTTTTCTCTTTTCTTTCTCCTCTGGTTTCTTCGTTCTCTGGTTGCTAGTTCCTGGTTGCCTTTTCATTTGCATGGATTTATAAAGAAAATGGTCTAAGAGGTGCCAAACCAACTCTCCTAAGCGAGTTGGTTACTTCTAGCTGAAGTAAGGTAACTCGCCCGGGCAAGTTGGTTGCTTCAAGAAGAAGTAATCCCATTAGCCCAAGCGAGTTGATTGCTAGCCTAGGCGAATTTCACTCTAGAAATTTGTTAAATTGACCCTTTTGCCCTTCATCTTGGCTTGGTTTTTGGATACAACAAATACCTATCGAAAACATCGGAATTGCATGGATGAATCTTACAAATTTAAACAACAACATTTATACTCCTTTAATTAAAATTTTGTCTTCATGTGTGGGTCCCTTTCTTCCCCACTTTTACTCTTTTTGTTCTTCCTTTCTCTCTCCTCATTAGAACAGGCAACAACTGCCTCCTCTACATACTCAACCATTTTTGTCTGGCCTTGTTGATAAGCGTTTGTCGTATCACTTCAAAACAATTAAACTACGCTAATTCTGTAGCACAGGATTAACCTAAGTTGACTCAGAGACACAATCAATATGGTTCCAACTTCAATTCACTAGTAAATAAAATTTTTATCAAACAGTTTGCATGCGCTAAATGAAAATTGCAAAAACACAAACTACGATTAAAGATCAATGCAGAAACTAACAGAATTGATAACAAGTAATGTAAAACAGATTAAAGAACATCAATCCAATTCACCAAACCAAGCTATTCGAATCATCATTGTTCTCAGAAATTTATCCTATTGTGAAAGTTCATTCAATTTCATTAGAAGCAATTCAATCGAATTAACCCCTAAATTAATTAAAACCACAACCCTAATTGAAATATCATCCAATTAATCTGTGATTTATATTCGAAATTAGGAAATGAATCCATAACCTAATCCGTTTTTAATCCTAAACGCATTCATAATCATGAAAACAGAATAGCAATTGAAGAAGGAAGTGAACAATCACACAGAATTCAAAATACTAAACCAGAACTCAAATTCTTCTCTTGCTTGGGTTGGATCCTTGGATTGATTGATTATTTAGCCTTCCATGATCATCATCAATGAAAGCCCCATGAAATAAGTGTACGAAAATGGAAGAAGGGAAAAACGAAAATGAAGAACAAGGAAGAACAAGGAAGCACAATTGAGAGAAAATAAGAGAAATGGTTTTGATTCTAAAAACTTAAAAAGAGAAATGTAAAACTATTTTTGCAAAATGAAATGTAATGTAATAATTCCTCCTAATGTCACTAATATATAGTGACTAAGTCTGAAGAAAAGAATGGGCCATGAACAACCCATCAACTCTAATTATTTATGCTATTTACACCAATAAAAGTCCAACTCGCAGCCCAAAATACAAGTACAGTGATTCTGACTTCAAAGCCTAAAATGACCCTCCAAATGGAAGAATTGGCCTCGGCTTATTTCTGGTAAACTTGTAGATCTTTTCGTTATCTTTCCAAGGACTACAAGAACGCTCAATTCGGAGTTCCGCAGAGCTCTCTAGGTCCTGCACAAGGCAGATACGTCAAGTGAACATAAAATCCGAAAAGACGCAACAATTAACAATTAAGCCCACTAACTTGCCTAAGACAAAAACTGAATTAGAATGGGAAAATAAAAGTCCAAGAGAAGTCAAATAAGCTAATAATGATAGAAAAAATATTTAACTAAAGGCACTCCATCACTTGCTTTCTTTTATCCTTCTTGTTCTCATCGCAGTGATTTCCTTCCAAGATTATTAACTGACTTTCGCCTAAAGCACCAATGTCGTCAGCTTTTTGTTAAGTTCTTTCCTTACCTAACCCAAATTGAATAGGGTCACCATTTGGGGAGTAAGACCTTCTGGCATCATTGTTGACCATGGTTACAGAGTTTGTGTAATTACTAACAGGCAATTGCTGCAACCCGATGATTTTGTCAGGTTCGTCTCCCTCTGCACCCATTGTTGTGTTGACTCGCAGAAGCTTGCTATCAACTTGTGCTTCCTCCAACAGAATATCCATATTGACCTCACTCCCTTCTGAAGATATTTCTTCCAAAGATTTAGCCCCCTCTATTACAGTTGCATCTAGGGTAATTGTAACACGACTCTTCTAAAATTCTAACCACATAATCAACCATATTAATGGACGCGGTTACAATGTGGTTAATTGTAGGAGGCCATGTTGTTTTGATTAAAACTCTTGGCCTATCCAGCCTTTGAAGATCATCTAAGTCTTCGTCCACATCAACCACCTCCTCAATCCCTTCTACGATCTTTGTGATGTTTTCCACATCCCATGCGTGTAACGGAATCCCCCAACACATCACCCACACCAACCTAAAACTAGGACTCAAGCTTGGACTCAATTTCTCCAGAGTATGGAACATGGATAAACAACTTTTGACTCCTTCTCTACACAACTCTTCTACTCTTGTGTCATTAAGCCCCATGAGAAGCACCATGTTGAAAACAGTATGAACAACACACAAGAACCAAGAGTGGGGTGAATTGGTTGTTCTTGGCCAATTAAAATTTCTTTAACAATCAGAATTGAAAAAGAGCTTATACAAAACAACCTTTGAACACTTTCAATCAATCAAACTCCAATCTTGATAGAATGTAATTACACCAAGAAAGTGTCAGTTGATTATGAAAAGTTATACGAACGAATGACAATAACCAAAAGAAAAGATAAAGAAAAAGTAATCAACACCAAGATTTATACTGGTTCACTTCTCAATCCAGAGAAGCTACATCTAGTTTCCCTAACCAACTAGTTAGGATCCAACTATTTGCAATATGTTTCTTACAAGCTTATACAATCACTCTTAATCAGACCTAGATTAAGAACAAGAAATCTAACTCCCTTAGACTCTTTGTGATCAAGACTTAGAGAAAACCTTTCTCTAATCTTCCTTCTAGAAAAACATATTCTAGACAAGCTTTAAGAAAACTATTGCACTAGTATACAACTCAGAAATCTCAGAAAACCTGATGATCCACTACAAATGAATGCAAATGATTACAAATCTTGAATCAAGGTTGAATGAAAAATCTCAGAACATTCTCTCCAAGTTCTTCTTTAGGAAGTTGCCCAAAAAAGAAATCATCTCAAGGTTTCTTGAAGCTTGAGGATTTTAGGGTCAAACACAGAATAGCTCGTAGTATCTTTTCTCTCTTCAGAAAGGTTATGATATTCATTGTTATTTAGTTAAATCAAGCAACATCTATTTATAGAAAAAACAATTTTAACTGTCAGTAATTGATTAAATCACTTATGTAGTCGATTAAAGTGTTCTTGAGGCTTTCTAGAAAAGACTTATGAACAATGTAATCAATTAAAATGCAATGTGATCGATTATCATAGGAAGCTTTATTCAAAATAGTTGTCAAGTAATCGATTACCACCTTGCTGCAATCGATTATCACAGGAAGTCCATTCTGTGATTTTGAACTGTGTAATCGATTAACATAATCTCGTAATCAATCAAAATGTTCTTTGTTCTCAAGTAATAGATTATCACTTGTTGGTAATCGATTAAACCAGTGAGAAAATATTTTTTCAAAACTTGAAACTTGGAACACTTAGTTTTTTATGCACTCATGAAAACCTTGTATTTTAGAAAAGCTTTTTATGAAACTCTTGCTTTTGTGAAAACATGAATGCAAAAACATGAATGAGTTTTATGCAATGGATCATAGGAGGCATCAACTTAGACATACACAAATTACAAATGCCATTCAATTGAATTGACATGTAAAAAGCTTAAACAGTTCAATGTCTAAGAACCTCAACTTTATTGATCCTCTCTAGCTCTCCCTGAGTCTAACACATGTCACCGCCAATGTGTTTTGGTTTAATCTCTTCACTTTCATCCAAGATAATTTCTTCGTCAAGTCTATCAAATTCCATTAGGTTCCTCAGTCTACCCATCCAAGCTTTGGTTAGCCATGTCTTTTTATCCGTTGATAGTGTTAATTGGATAGTTGAGTGAGAGGGCATATTTGATGCCTGCACATACTTTGGTGTCCACGACTTTGTGACATGCTTATTGATTGATGCAAACACATTCGCATAAGATCTGAACGTTGTAGCTCGTTGGGGATTCTACTGTTGTAATCCTATATTCAATGTCATATGTTCTATTGTTTCCTTGCATTTTCAACTTGTTTGAATCTCATGAAGTCATATCTACGGCCACTCCTATTTTGATTCCTTACAATGAATACCTCCTTACATCGCCCCATTTCTTGAACTCGATCCATAGTTCATTTTCTCCGATGTCTTCTGGGAACCTTGTGAAGTAGAACGACAGTATGTCTGATGCATCCCTCCAATTTTTGCTCATTCCCTTCCCTCTTTTTGTATTTGTTGTCGTCGATCCATGTTGCACATACCCCTTCTTGGCGTAGTTGAGGCAGGGCCTATCACTCACGCTCTCTTTGTTTCTCTCTCCCCCCACTCTATGTTTCTCTCTCTACCTTGGTATATCCGTTTGTGTTCTTTGGCTTCCTCGTTCTCCATGTTAGGTCACACAACTAACCATAACAATGATTCATCATTTTGAATCATTCAAAGGAAGAATCACTAATCAACATCTTCTCAAGAGTTGGTTTTATGTGTGTGTGTGTGTGTGTGTGTGTGTGTGTGTGTGCGTGTGTGTGTGTGTGTGTGTGTTTGTGTATATATATATGTGTATATATATTGGAGAACTTATAGAAAAGATAAATTTGTGCATGACTCTAACAAAACAAAATGTGTGGTTAACCACACTAGTGGTTTGATGATAGCTTTTTTGTATACAGATTGTTAAATCTTCAACTAAAAAACATATGTACCTTAGTGGCTATAGAAAGATGACCTTTGCGTCCAACATTTGGCCCTCCTTCAATACTCATCTAAGATGCATAATATAAGAAATTAATACTGACTAAGTTGCACGTAATGTTATTATTTTGAAATTTGTCTTCAAGGAGATTCAAAGACAAAGTTGATGTAATTCAACTATTAGAAACTGAAAAAATAATCTATGTTTTGGATAAATATGAATCCCATGTCGTTGTAATTTAGACTTAGTTGTATGTGTTCATGTGGTGTAATTTAGACATGTGACTCTTGTTTGTGTTTATGCTTCTTATTATGAAATATAACTAATCTACTTTGCTACTGGTGAATGCCAATAGCCAACATTAGACTACATAGGGCATTATATAAAACTAGAGGTTGATCTTAAATTGTCCAAAGCTCCAAGGAAAGTCATTTGGCACAAAATGGTATGGCTGGCATATGCAAAAGCACCAAAAAATGTGACTTGGCCAGAATTTTTCCCAATTGTGATCATTACGCTCCTCCATAGCCTAGAGACTCTTACATGACCCTCCTGTTTCTCAGAACTCTCAAGAATATAAATAGAACAAAAAATAATAAAAAGAAAGGCTTTCATTCCTTATTTATAATATTATGTGGAGGCACTCCTTCAATTTTTCCTTAATTAAAGAGTCAATTATCTCTTAAGCTTATCAATTAATTAGGATTTAAATATGGGATGTGGTCCTTGCAATCATTAAGTGTTAGGTGACGTAGGCGAACCATGGGTGTACAAAATTATCGCATGCATATAAAATTACCACAGTCATACAAAATTACAATAACTAAGGTATTCTGGTTAGCTCCAAAAATCCAAAAATTTTAGCTTTTTTCCACATAAAGCCTGTTAAGCACCTATCTTTCACAAACTTATACGAAATTGTGAGTTTTTTTCCAAATAAAATATATCAAAATGCATGAACATGACATGGAAAATCACATCAAAATACAGTTAAATATGGGCTTATTAAATAAGAAGAATAAAGATCCTCTAATCTTATTAGGAATGGGAAAAGGTTGAAGACAAGGACTGGTAGAAGCCCTCAATACAAGTAAGAAGAGGTGAAGGAGACCTCAGAAAAGTGGAGAAGGAAAGTGTTTCCTCCTAGTTGTTGAAGCATTTATCTTAGAAAAATGAGCTTTTTAAGCAGATAGAGATGGATGTTGATGAAGCAAGTTTTGAGGAGGCTCAGAACTCTAAGAAGGTTGTTGAAGATCCTCATACTCAGAATGAGGCTCAAAAGGAAGTATCCCCTCAACATGAGGAAGAGGTATGAGAGGAAGACCCTTTTGAAGAATCATTTGACTATGGTTTTTTCCATGATGACTCAGAAGATCATTATGAGGAAGAAAAGAAGGATGAGGAAGACCATTCTGAGCCTCAAAATTAAGAGTCAGTAGCTGATGAAGGTGATAAACTTGCTTAGAATGACGATGAAGGAGCTTAGAATGCAAAGGCTCAGAAAGCTGAAGCTTAAACTAAATGTTGAGATTATTGCAAATGTGTTGGCTAAGCTCAAGATTGCTAATTCCATCTTGGAGAAGGAAAGCACATAAAGGAAGAAGAGCTTTCTCATAAGACAAAAGAGGTTGATGTTGTTGTTGCTCAGAATGCACTAGAAGAAGAAGTTGGTGATAGGACCCATGTTGGGTCATTGAAGGATTCAGTCTTCAACACTGAAAACCTTGGGAATCTCTTCACCTCTTGTATCTTTAACACCAATGTCAATATTGCTAGGTGAACCCTCTACTTTTTCTATCCCATTTTCTTCACTTCGTACATAGTTAGTTAATGCAGAACCATCCAAGGTTAAAGAGGATGTTCCCCATGTTCACATCCCAACTCCTATTGCTCTTCATTATTCTTCAATTTTCTTCTCCATTTCATTTTTGTTCTTCTAGTTTTTTGCACAAATATTGTGGCTCTTCCACTGATGATGATCATGGAAAGCTAAACAATCAATTAATCCAAGGATCCAGTCCAAGCAAGGAGAATTTGAGTTTTGGTTTGATACTTCAATTTTTGTGTGAATGTTCTTTTTCTTCTTCAATTTTCTATTCAATTTTCATGATTATGAATGTGTTTAGGGTTGAAAATGGATTAGGTTATGGATTCATTTCCTAATTTTGAATTTTAATCACAGATTGCTTGGATGATATTTCAATTAGGTTTGTGCTTTTAATTAATTTAGGAGTTAATTCGATTGAACTGCTTCTAATGAACTTTCATAATAAGATCATTATCTAAGAACTATGATTATTCACATTGCTTGGATAGGTGAATTGGATTAATATTTTTTTAATCTGTTTTACAATATCTTTTATCAATTCTGTTAGTTTCTACATTTTTCTTCAATTTTAGTTTGTGTTTTCACAATTTTTGTTAATTGCCTGCAAACTGTTCAATTAAAATCCCCCTGTTGTTTATCAGTGAATTGAAATTGGAACCAAATCTTTGAGTCAAACTTGGTTAATCCTGTGCTACATACTTAGCGTAGTTTTATTTGTTTTCAAGTGATGCGACTTTAGTTATCAGTACGCCCTCCCCTTCTATTTTTGCTTGATGATAAAATGGGGAGAAGTTCAGGAATTAAGTGATGGATAATATTTTGCTTAAGTGTTTCAACGCTTAGGACTTTAGGAAGAAAACGTGTTTATTCATTCAGAAGAGCTCAGAAAGGATCAGAACAACTGCCAAAGTTAAGAACTCAGAAGATTTCTTGAAGTCCATCAAAATGATGAAGTTGTTTCCCCCTAAGTACTTAGTTCTTGGCAAGATACTGAACACCAAGCCCTTACATAGAAGACTTACTGAGGATACATAAAGAGCATCCAATATCATAATGAAGCTATGACAGAGTCTACATCATAATGATGAAGACCTTGACTTTGATTTTAAGACTAAAAATGGTTCAAAATGAGTCATAAAGAATCACTTGGACAACATCAAAATCACTTTTCATATGCTGCCACATTCACTAAGGGCACATCAGAAAGTAAGAGCTATATGCATAAGATGGAAATCTATTGAAAGTTGTATTTATCCATGATAAGCATTGATGAGAAACATCAAAATAAAGGATTGAAGAATACTACTCAGTCTAACCTAGACAAAATACTAACATATCAACAACTGAACTTTCACTAAGAATTTCTAAACTGATCAAACTTCATAATGCTTGGAGTTGTGAAGTGTTAAAAGTGATGAAGTTGTACTACCTCGAAATGAGATATCAATCTATACTTCATCAAGTATGGATTCATTCTCAGCAAACATCAAAATAACTATTTTTATGGTTCTTTAGAATGCCCATTAGAAAGGTTCCTCAGAATGGGACAAAGGAGATGGATGGAGTTTGTGGTATTTAGTGACCACAAAAGTATCAAATATTTATTTGATCAGAAAGAGTTAAATATGAGACAAAGGAGATGGATGGAGTTTATCAAAGATTATGATTTTGAGCTGAGGTACCATCCCGGGAAGGCAAATGTGGTGGCGGTTGCGCTGAGCAAGAAGCACATGAGCATAGCTTGTATGATGATTGAGGAGTGCAAGTTAATAGAGAACTTCTGGGATATGCATCTGACTATACTCGAGGGTGATCGAGGTCTTGAGTTGAGAAAGACCAAGGTGGACAATGAGTTGATTACAAGGATCCGGGATGCTCAGGACCGGGATGAGGATGTGAAGTTCTTACTCGGACAGAAAGACGTGTCTCAGGAGAGCCTAGACAACTTGGGTTTGGTGTTATACCGGGGTAGGATTGTTGTGCCTAAGGGCGAGTTAGTGGATGCGGTGCTTTCTGAGACTCATAAGGGACGATTTAGCATTCATCCGGGTTCCACTAAAATGTATCAAGACTTGAAGAAAAGTTTTTGGTGGCCCGAAATGAAAAGGGATATAGCCGAGCATGTTATGAAATGTTTGGTATGTCAGAAGGTCAAGATTGAGCATAAAGACCGTCAGGCCTATTGCAACCTTTGCAAATTCCTGAATAGAAATGGGACAGTATTTCCATGGATTTTATGGTTGGATTGTCGAGGACACAACCGGATGCGATTCCATTTGGGTGATTGTGGATAAGCTGACCAAGTCAGCTCATTTCTTACCTGTTCAGACTGACTACACTGCTAAAAAGTTGACTCAGCTATATATTAAGGAGATTATCTGACTTTATGGTGTTCCAGGAAGCATTATTAGTGATAGAGATCCCAAGTTTACTTCAAGGTTTTGGGGTGCTCTTCAAGAGGCTTTTGGGACCCAGTTGCGACTTAGTACGACTTATCATCCACAAACAGACGGGCAGACCGAGAGGACTATCCAGACACTGGAGGATATGCTAAGAGCTTGTGCTCTAGAGCAAGGACCGGGATGGGATAAATACCTATCTCTAGTGGAGTTCTCGTATAACCACAGCTTCCATGCTAGCTTAGGTATGGCACCCTATGAAGCGTTGTATGGACGGAGGTGCCGGACTCCTACTTGCTGGACTGAAGTGGGACAAAGGCAGCTTCAGGACCCGAGATGGTTCAGGATACATTTGAGCATATCCGCGTGATCAGAGACAAGTTGTTGCGGGCTCAGAACCGGCAGAAGAGCTATTATGATAGCAAACATCACCCATTGCAGTTTGATGAGGACGATCATGTGTTTCTGAGGCTATCTCCAATAACCAGGGTTGGACGAGCTTTGGGTGTGAGGAAGCTAAGTCCGAGATTCATCGATCCTTACCAAATTCTTCAGAGAATAGGACCAGAGGCATACATGCTAGCTTTGCCTCCCCAATTGGTCAGGCTGCATGATGTTTTTCACGTATCTTAGTTGAGGAAATACGTGCCCGACCCTTCGCATGTGGTAGAACCAGATTCTGTTCAGATCAGAGAAAATCTGACTTGTCCTACCCGACCGTCTCAGATTCTTGATAGGATGGAGAAGAAGATATGAAGTAAGACTATTCTGATAGTCAAAGGTTTATGGGAAGGGAGGACCTCGGAGGAAGCTACATGGGAGCGAGAACAGAAGCTTATGCAGCTATACCCCGAGTTATTTAGCAGGTCTGGTCTTGAATTTTGGGGACAAAATTCTTATAAGGAGGGGTGAATATAATGACCCTGCGATAATCCGGGTTCGTATGACCGGGTTGTCACATATAAAGGGGGTTTATTTTGGAATTCGGATAAAAAGGGGGTGTAGAAAGCACATTTTCAAATCCGGGGTTGTGTGGTATGGTAGTATTATAGGAAGACCGGATTGGTGCATGACCAAGTTATTGTCAGTTAAGTGGTATATACATATACATAGCACTTTTGAGAAAAATGCTGATGTATAAATAGGAATCCGGACAAGGAGGGAAAGAGCGATCGAGTAGAGAACTCAGCTGAGCTCGTATATTCCTTCTCCTTGAAGAGACTGAGTAGTGATCTCGATAGAGCTCGTGTCTTCCTTTTCTTTGAGGTCTGAGTTGTGATCTCGGATAAGCTCGGGTGATCTCGGATGTATTACCGATTTGTAATCTCGGATGAGCAATAAGGTAGTTATCTCGGTTGAGCTCGGGTGAGCTCGGAGGAGCTTGTATGTGGTTGACTTGTAAAAGCTACCAGGTAGAGAGACCGGAAGAGCTCGTAACCCTTTTTTATAGTATTACCGGGCTAGTGATCCCGGGAGTGGTTGGGGAGAAATCTTGGACTTGTGAAGTATCGAGGTGAGAACTCGGATAAGGTCAAAGGAGGAGGGACATTGGACGTACTACAGTACCAAGGACGGATTCTTATGCAATCGATTACATAAGTGTTTGTAAGCGACTAAAACAGTACTTGCTGTTTAACCCGGACTTAGCCTAGTGGTTGGAATGAGTACACAGGAATCCGGGATATGGTAGTAAGGTTGCACTCAATATTTATATTTAAAATACAATCCGACAGCGTTCGTTATATGATTGGAACCCGACAACCTCAGTAGGGTTTAGAGAATTTGGGTAGTCACACGTGACATGCATGAGATATAACTCATTGACTTTCCAAACAGTAGACCCAACCTGGTAGTCAAATATCTCTTTATATTCACTTTATACAATTGACACGTGTTAACTCTTTGCTTGTGTTTTGACGCGGGAATGTTTTCATATTACTATATGACGCGTGTCAACTTTTAGACTATATAAGGTATGCTTGAGTGAGATATTTTGTAGTAATCTTATTTCCACCGCCTCTGCTAAAAACACTTTCTCTCTCATATCTTATTTCGTCCATTGTTAAAGTGAGAAAAGCTTCCTAGATAACCTTTCCTTTACCTAAAAACCTTCACATCCAACGTAAAGATTGAAAGTTCACCGCCTCTGCTAAAAACACTTGTTACTATGAATTAATCGATTACATGAAGTTCAGAGGTATACCTTTGCTCTAGAATAATCGATTATAGCGGTTTTGTAATCAATTACTTCATCCATTTCTGCAACTATGCATAGTTTTCAATGAAAAAAAAATTGAAACTTTATCTCTAAATTCAAATTCAAATCTTGGTTCAGTGAATCTAGACTACATTGGAATGCATGAGAGTAGTTACTATTAATCCAGACTACATTGGAATGCATGAGACTCTATAAATTATGAATCCATGAGCACAGCTTCTCACACCAAAAATCTCTTCTACTCCCTAAGCAAATTTCTATAGTTTTTGCTTTGTCTCTCCTTCTTCATCACCACTAAATTTCTACCTATCCTTATTTCAAAATTACCATGTCCCAACAACCATCTTCCTCTAAGAATCAGAAAACCAGCAAAAGAAAAGCAAGTCAAAGTTCTAAGGCTGTTGAGAACAAGTTAGATACTAGGTTCTCCACTGAGATAGAAAGAAACAATTACATGTAGTTCAATACCACAAAGCTTGTTCTGCCACCTAAATATGTGGAGCTTGACTGGTTTGTCTCTAAGGGATTCAATTTCCCTAAGATACTGTGATGACTACCAAGACTTGAATACTTGGATTTGATTGTTTCCAAATTGCAAACTTCAAGACTCTATGAATTGTTGTATGAAAACTTAAACAAAAAAATAGGGAAGATTAAGAAATGACGATGAATGACGCCACGATCCGTAATGGAGCAATAAGTCGGAGGAGGATACGCCACAAAGGAAAGCTTCCTTGATAAGAATCAATTTGGCTTCAGTCAAGAACCAAGAAGAGACTAAGCTCTCAATTCAAGTAAATGCTTAATTTCATTAATCAAAGTTGTCCAAAAATAGCATAGTTTAAGTACTTATAGAGTTAAGCCTCTAATAACCTCCTAAAATGTAAGTTTAGGCCTATTCTTGGTAATATTAAAGCCCATTACAAAAATAAACAAAATTATAAAAGTCCTTGCAGAGGTGGCACGCTGGGCCCAAAAACCTCTCTGCAAAGGAATTGGGCTGAGCGCGACAGGCGCACTGAGCGAGCCAAGGCATCGTGCTAAGCCTAAAAACTCTCTTCCAAGGAATTGGGCTAAGCGAGTCATGCGCGCTAAGCATAATTAAAGGAATTTGGCTGAGCAAGCCAAGGCATCACGCTAAGCGAGCTCACCAATAATCTTCAAGATGTTCAAATTTAGCTTCTTGTGTTTTCCTCCATCCTTACCCTTGGTAAATAGTCCAGTCATGATTCTCTTGGTCATCTCTTCTTGTAGAAGCTTGGCTTTGGACCTTGTCATTGGACCCTTCATGGAGTGCTTAACTTCATGATCCTTGGATAATCCTCTATCGTCGCTCAGCGTGCCACCTCTGTGAGGACTTTTATAATTTTGTTTATTTTTGTAATGGGCTTTAATATTACCAAAAATAGGCCTAAACTTACACTTTTAAGAGGTTATTAGAGGCTTAACTCTATAAGTACTCAGATTATGTTATTTTTGGACAACTTTTGATTAATGAAATTAAGCATTTGCTTGAATTGAGAGCTTAGCCTCTTGTTGGTTCTTGACTGAAACCAAATCAATTTTTATCAAAGAAGCTTTCCTTTGTGGCTAATCCTCCTCCGACTTATTGCTCTGTTACGGATCGTGGCGTCATTCATTGTCATTTCTTAATCCTCTCCATTGTTATGTTTAAGTTTCAAACAACAATTCATAGAGTCTTGAAGTTTGCAACCCGAAAATGATCCAATCCAAGCATTCATGTCTTGGTAATTAGAGCTTGAATCTGGAGAGCATTTCGTAAGGATTTCTATCTATGTTAAGTGCAGTCTTCGTTTTTTTTTCCAGAAAATGAAAATTTGAAATTTCACGATTCTTGCTTGTTTGTTGTTTCATGGTGTGTTCTTGTGTTATTTTTTAGTTTATCTTTGCCTTCAAGTTTCCTATCTTTTTGTTGAATTATGGATTGTTTTGAATATGGGTTGTTCTTCGTGTTCTTCATGAAACTCATAACACTGCTGGAAAATTTTTGAGTTTGATTCTTAAAATTCTGTCTAGACAACATTAGGGTGTTTGTGCAAATATCAAAAGTTTCTAGTCCTATAAGAGAAAATACGAAGGACCAAAAGGCAATTATTAAAAAGTATATTGGGGTCAAAATGAAATATCAAAAAATAATAGGACCTAAGAGTAAAAAAAGGTTTAGACAAGATTTTTAACAACTCTCTCTTAGTGTGTGTTTATTATTGTTTCATAGCATTATTTTTTTGCAAAATTACAGTGGTTTATATTTAGCAAAAAAAAAATATCTTCACAATTGTCTTTCTTTGAATTTCCTTTTGAGTTAAGCTTTTCTTGTTGAGCTTTTATTACTTTTCTTCTAAATTTTCAAGGTTTTGTATTAGAGTTTTCTTTCTTCCTTGACCTCTTAAGTTGAATTTGGATTTGTTTCATCTTTTACTTTGGACATTCATTGAATTCAAATCTTTGGTTGATTTCAAGAGTTAAAGAAGAATTAGAGAGTGGAAAAAGACTAGATTGAACCTTATAGAAAAAGTCTTACAAGTTTGAAACACGAGTTTTGAAGAGTGTAAACACTTAGTGAGTGGTAAGCTCCATTATTGTTTTGTTTTACTAACCTTTTTCTTGTAGCAATGGTGTCCGACAGTGATAGTGATCCACCTTCACCTAGAACCACTAGGCTAATGACTTCATTGACTAAGCAAATTGATAGGTTGTAAAGAAATGTTGAAAGGAGGATGAGATACCATTTTGATGAAATACAAAGAAGCAATCAAGAGTTGAGTGGGAGATTGGAAAACATGAAGAGAAAGAGACATCATAGGTCACCTCATTCTTCTCAAGGGAGTGATGATGGCTATGAAGATGCTAGAAGGCATAGGCTTAGGAGGAATAGGGATGGAATGGAAGACGTGAAATTCAAACTTCCTAAGTTCCTAGGTACTAATGACCTAGAAGCTTACCATGATTGGGAGATAAAAGTCAACCAAGTTTTCAATTGTCACAATTTTAGTGAAGAAAAGAAAATGAAGTTGGCTAGCTTAGAATTTGAGGGGTATGTCAGGGCTTGGTGGACTCAATTGCAAATGGAAAGAGGAAGATTGAGGAAACATAGACCGGACACATGGTTGATAATGAAAGGAATCATGAGGGAGAGATTTGTCCCATGTCAATATAAAAGGGATTTACATAACAAATTACAAAGACTTTATCAAGGAAGTAGATGCGTGGATGACTATTACAAGTAGATGCGTTGAGGAGACTTATGAGGCTACAATGGCTAGATATTTGAATGGCTTGAATAGGGACATTCAAGATGTTATAGACTTCAAAACTACAACACCATGAATGAACTTATACATAGGGCTATAAAAGTGGAGCAAAAATTAAAGAGAAAACAAGCCTACAAGAAGTCTTCATTTGGTCATTCATCTTGGAAGGATAAGGATACTTCCAAGAAGGAGGGTTCTTCTTCCCAACATGTTGAACGAAAATCTTCAAGAGGTAATCCTACTTCTACTACTCATTCCCCTTCCAATAAATCTAGTTCAATTATATGTTTTAACTGTTTGGGTAAGGGTCATATTGCATCCCAATGTCTAAACAAAAAGACCATGATTGTGTTGGAGAATGGAGAGGTGGATAATGAATCATCTAGGAGTTCTCTTAGTTTCACTAGTGAAGGTGAGGATGATTGTTTTCTTCAATTGGAAGAGGGAGATCTTTTGATGGTAAGACGTCTCATGGGAAACTTGTGCAAGGATCGGGATGATACACAAAGAGAAAACATTTTCATTCTAAATGCTTGGTGAATGGAAAGGTTTGTTCTCTTATCATTGATGGAGGAAGTTGTACCAATGTTGCAAGCACTAGAGTAGTAGAGATGTTTGGTTTAAAAACCATCCCTCATCCTAAGCCTTATAAATTGTAATGGTTGAGTGACAATGATGAGTTGGTTGTGGATAAGCAAGTGTTGCTTATATTCTCCATTGGAAAATATGTTGATGAAGTGCTTTGTGATATGGTTCCCATGGAAGCTGACCATGTTTTGTTTGGTAGACCGTGGCAATATGATCGAGATGTTATCCACAATGGGGTCACCAATCGATATTCTTTCTTACATAAAGATAAAAAGGTAGTTCTCTCACCTTTGTCTCCAAGTGAGATGTGTGAGGATCAAATAAAAATGAGATTGAAAAAAGAAAAAGAAAAGAAAATCAAAGAAGAAAAGAGTCATTTGAGAGAGAAAAGCCAAAAAGAAAAAGATGGCAAAAAGAGTAAAAATAAAGAACAAACAAAAATAGAAAAACAGAGTGAAAAACAATTAGTGATAAAAGAGAGTTTGTTCAACAAACCTAAGGAGGTAAAAAGAGTGATACTAGTTAAACAACAAATGTATTTACTCATTCTAAATTATATGTGTTTGTCTTCTAGTACCCTTAAGTTGCCTAAAGATTTTGATACAATTTTAAAGGAGAGTGAGGATATCTTTCCACAAAACATATCCCATGGCTTCCCTCCTTTAAGAGGCATTGGGAATCAAATTGATCTTCTTCCGAGAGATCCACTTCCTCATAGGGTTGTCTATAGGAGTAATCCGAAAGAGACCAAGGAAATTCAAAATCACGTTGAAGAGTGGATGCAAAAAGGATGGGTGTAGGAAAACTTGACCCATATACAATTCTGATCATGCTAGTCACTAAGAAAGATAGCACGTGGAGGATGTGCACGGATTGTAGACACTTTAACACCATCACCTTAAGGCATCAACATCCTAATCCTAGACTTGATGATAGGGTAACCAAACGTACTTATTTTTCTCCTTTTGAGGTATTTTATGGTTTTAACCCATTATTTCCTGTTGATTTAATCTCCTTACCTAATGATTATTCTATTTTGAGTAAGCATGAGCTTTTTAGAGCCACTTTTGTTAGGAATCTTTATGGAAGGGTGCGAAATCAAATTGAGAGGAAGATGGAGCAATATGCACGACTTGCCAACAAGGGGAGAAAGACCTTTGTATTTGATCCCGGAGACTGAGTTTGGGTACATATAAGGACAGATAGGTTTCCTTTTCCAAGGAAATATAAACTCTAACCAAGGGATGATGGTCCTTTCAAGACCTTTGAGAGGATTACTGACAATGCCTACAAGATTGACTTGTCAGGTGAATATGGGGATGAGTTCTAATTTTAATGTCGCTGATCTTTCTTCTGTTGATATAGGTATTTTGAATATAAATTTGACGACAGATACTTTTCAAGGAAGGGATGACTTTTTTTGTGTGGGGAATGAGATTTGTTGCATTACACTGCTTCCAAGTTCCCAATTAAATAATAATAAAACTATTTTTTAAATGATTTTTTTAAAATTTTAAATTAAACAATTAAACTTTTAAATCTTGAACTCTGTCAATTGCAAATAAGTGGTATATATAAGAATGAATTTTTCTTTCTTTCTTAGGCACATAAAACCTATTTTGCAAAATACTCATAAATTGTTAATAATATTAATATATAATAAAAGTAAACTAAGTATAAATATAAGTTATTGGGTGAAAATGAATTATAGAGTGAGAATTAACATACTATAAATTTTTATTGATAATTTTGTTTCTTGAACTTAAACTTATTTAGTTTATATTTATGATCTGTTAGTTATTTGTTTAAACTTGGACAATGATGTTTTTTTATATTTTGGTATTTAATTATCTATATTATGATTTGTGATGCCCTTTTTTAAATATTATAAGACAATATAAAAATTTTATATTTTTTATTAAAGACCAGGCCATGCAGGCCAATTAGTAACCCACCAGTTCAACCACTGACCCAATGACCCAGTATCTTGACCGGATCAGTCACAGGATCGATTTTTATAATTATAAATAATATGTTTTTATTTAAACATATTTTAATTAAAATTTAAAATATTAAATAAATAATTAAAAGAAAAACAGTTCAAACTGATTTGCTATACATTTTTGCACCGATTTTCACGGGTTGTATACCACTTTAACCAACTGTTAACCAGTTTTGAAAATAATTACATTTTTTAGTTACCATGTCAGACAGGTAAACATAATCTTATAGGAATGACGACAATGATAAATTAATCGATTTCTACTTAATCACATATCAGTATGAAATAAAAATGCATATTGCATTTATTAGATCAGAACAAAAATATCAACTTGATGCCTCTACAAACAGGAAAACTTGAAATATATACGGACACACTGAAATCAGTTATCAGAGAAGAATATGACTAAAAAATCCCGATACAAGAACTATAGTGACTTGCATAAGAAAACTAATGAATAAATAAATTGCCTTGTGCCAGTGAGCCATCATGCATGTGCTGACCTCAATTCATTCAATTTGACGCGAATATAACCAAAACGTGCATTTTGTGCTTTCACATCATCTACTCATGCTGAGCACTAGTTGATTCTGCTTTGTCAGGATTAGCTAATTCTGCTTTCTCATGGTGGAATCGCACCACAATGCATGTAATGTTATCTGCACTCCCACGAGAAAATGCTGCTTCGGTTAACTTTCGTGCAGCTGCCTCAGGCTCCTCTTCCGTGCGGGCAAGAGAAACAGCATCCTGAACATCAAACAGAACAATAAGAACACTTGAACCAAGTACATAACAGATGAGCGTGTAAATATGCTGTATCAAACAGAATATTAAACACAGCATCAGGCACCCTGGGAGCAGCATGTTCAAGAAGTAGAAAAAAGTAGAACTGCAGAAGTCGCAACTCAAATGGGACAATCCCTCACCAGATCCCCAAAACCCAAGCAGACGCTACCTTCTTTTGTTATTTTCTTATAGCTAATCTTTTCTGGTGGCTGAACACTACTCTTGAAGACATAATGTTAGGATATAAGGAGAAGGGAGAGTTTGTGAAGACATATAGTTAGAATATTAATGAGTTAATTAGTTAGAACCTAGAGGTGTTATTTAGATATAAATAGAAGGATAGGAGAGATTTAGATTTCTTGTCATTGTGATTAAGACCTACCTAAGGAGCTTCACTAGCAAGAGCGTTTGTGATTTAAGACCTACCTAAGGAGCTTCACTAGCAAGAGCATGAGCAGAATTATAGATTAGCCATATTTTATATTTGAACTTTCGTAACCTCCTCATTTGTATTGGACTTAAGTCTCTTTCATTAGTTTGTATGTTTGATCTTTGTTGGGCTTATTAGTTGTAGGCACATCATTAGTGGGCTTGCTTGTGTGTAAGGTGCCACTTCTAATATTATAAGCAATGGGCATTAATAGCTGTGGGTCCATAGTAAAAATGGACAAAATGTTGACTTTGTAACAAGTTTTGACTCTTTTTTTTTGTGAATAAAGCTTTAGGCCTTATGAATGAAGCCCACTAATGATGGGTTGCACCTACAACTAATAATAACAAGAGTCAAACAAAAAAACTAATGAAAGAGGCATAAGCCCAATATAAATGGCAAGGCCCAAAAAAAACCAAATGCAAAATATGTCTAATTTATAATTCTCATGATAGTCAGAATCGTAGAAGCGCACGATTACTATAGCTGGGCGAGTAGGTCCATGCGCATAATCGGAAATTTGCAAACTTGGTAGAAGTGTCGTGCAAAAGCATAAATTCAAGATATCATGTGTTGTACACTTTTGTTTTGCAGGTCAGTTTTGACTATTGAGTCTAACATTCTGTTTTCCTCCTTTTGGGCTTCTTAAAGTCTAAGCCCGCAAAACACAAGCCCCAAGCCCCAAAATCAACTCTTCTGCAGTAGTACTAAGTCCCAAATCATGATATATTAGAAGTATTAATAAATACATATCACAATTTGGGACTTAGGGTTACAATAGACGAGCTGATTTTGGGGTTTAGGTTTTGTGGGCTTAGGGTTTAAGAAGCTCAAAATACGGAAAACAAAATGTCAAAAAGACTCAACTGATCACAAAACAGAAGTGCACAACACATTATTTCATGAATTTATTCTTTTGTCTGACGCTTCTACCATGTCAAACAAACAAACTAATGAAAGAAGCTTAAGCCTTAATATATATCACAAGGCCTAACACAAGCTCAAATGGGTGCTTCCTCCATCTCTAACACTGGCTCTCCTCGAAGATTAGGGACCAAGAATTGAAATGAGAAAGAAATGAAAGATTTATATTGAATATGATGAAAAGAACAATGATTAGGAGAGAAAACTCTACTCCAAGGGTTTTCCCCTTCTTCACAAAGAGTCAATGTCAGTGTTGTCAATAGTGGATCGCAAAAAATTGCAATGAGCTGGCAGATAGCGTCGCAGGCAAATAGTGGAAGCCGCATAGCGGTTTAAATATAACATATAATTAAATATCTAAAAAAAAATGAGTTATATGCAAAGAAAAATAAGTTGGATAAACATTGACATAGTATTAACTCAAAAGTTAAATTGGGCAAGACAAAATATGTGGGAAACATTATAAAAAGAGCTAAATACTAAAGAAGTCCTAGTAAAGGAGTGGGGAAGAAGGCTGAACTATGGAGGAAGGGTTTAGGTAGATATGTTTAACAGGGAATGATCTTCAAAGGTCGAATGCAATAGAAATTAAAAAAGGCTGCTGTTGGACCTATTTTAAAATAAGAAAGCCCAACTCACATTTGACTCCAACTCCATGGTTTAAAAACTCTCGTGGTTGTAGTATAGAATATCACAAACACATATTTGAATCCTTATTATGTTTTAAAAAGGCATGGGTTACTCAGTTTAAAAATTACGTGAGCCCAATTTGTCCAAGACCCACAAGCCCAAACATCAGTCATCTCCTTCATGGGAACCTTAAATCTGAAACTACCTTGACTCCGCTCTGCCACGGGTGAGAAACTTCGCTGCTCTGCAATTTCTGAATGGAGACACAAGATCCATGACACTCAGCGATGGTGTTTTATGTGGCTTTCGCAAAGCGATGCTGGCGAAAGCCACGCTATTTAACATCACTGATCAATGCTCAGTTTACAATGACAAGAAATTTGAATTTCTCCTATACTTCTTCCCCTATTTATATCTAAATAACTCCTCAAACTAACTAATTAACTAACTCATAATATTCTATCTATCTCAACTAACTCTCCCTTCTCCTTGTATCCTAATTCGTGAGAGGTCCTGGGAAGGATGACATTATTCCATTGGATAAAACATGAACCTTAATGTTCATTATTCTTCTTGTTGGATAAAATATGGACCTTTATGTTCATTATTTTTCTCATTTCTTTTACGGGCAATATAAACTATCAGGATAATCCACATCTGCCTGATAAGAAATGAATATTAGGAGGCTTCAAAATATGCACATATGAATAAAATGCATGGCTAACAAGGAAGACAAAGCTTACGTCATTTTGTACTACATCCCAGAGTCCATCACTTGCAAGAATAAGCAATTCAATTTGTTCATCTATCTCCTGGTCCTGAAAGTAAATGAAAGATAAATTACATTGTCAAACTATTACCGCTTATCACTTTAACATCGCTCCAACAAAATATGCCTAAATCACACATGGCTCCAACAAAATATTAATTATATGCACATGATAAGTTAACTAGTCCAGACTAAACCTATAAAGGCAACTTAGTAAAGAAATTACCTTATACACATGATTTTAGTGATTTCTTTAACAGTCTATTAACTGTAGACCACTAATTAGAAAAGGCAGATTATTTTCACATACTGATGGTCTTTGGGTGCTTTACATTTTGTGTTCGGTTGGAATATCTCATTAAATTTTCAGAAGATATTCTGGAATCCCTTAACGTCTAATTGAGGAAACAGTCCTAAAGAGTTGCTTCTTTATTTTATTGTTTCAATATTTGTTTCCTTGTGAGGTTTTAGGTATTCAGGGAAGAAATTGAGAAAAGAAAGACCTCCATATTTCTTAATATCTATTCACCAGAATGATCTCATGACAGAAGAATCCTGACAGTGGAGACAACCAGTGAAGGAGACAGCCAGAGTATAGAACAAGTCAAGGATACTCTTCAAACTTCTGAAAGGAGGACATGGCAACTGGAAAACAGTTTGAAACATGGTAGAAAAATGCACAACAGAGATCAGAAACAAGAGAAAAACATGGTGTTCAACATTGGAGATGTCACAACAATAACTGCAGCTAAAGTACAGGCGATTAGTGACCAGGGATGCATTTTTTACTGGAAAGATAAACCAGCAGGAGAGATGACTAATTTGAAAGAAAAATCATGAAAGTAAAATAGAACTCCAAATTTTAGGAAGCTTGACAACCACGTCAGTAATGACTAATTTGAAAAAATAATCAGGGAAATTAAGTAGAAATTGGAATTTTAGGAAGCTCAGTAGCGGAATAGTGATGGGATAGGTCATGAATGATGATATCTATTGGATGCCATGCTGAAATTATAGGATTTTAGGTATTGAGGGAAGAAATTGAGCAAAAAAAGACTTCCAGTAATATTCTCTTGATATTGTGATTATGTATTTATGTTGTTCATATTTAATAAAACCTAAAGCACTAATCCTTATTTATATTAACCATAAATAAGAAAATAAATCATAAGATATTACTCATATTAGGAAACATGGAAACTAATTCCAAGCGATAACCTTCAAGATAACATGAAATATGAAAATGCAATCTAGATCGTAGTTATCAATCTCAAATGACAGTACATATAGTTGGAAGCAAAACGGCTGATATTTTGAATATTATAATTATAATACAAACTAAATAATTTATACTGCACATATAAATACTTAAAAAAACAAAAATTTTAGAAATTTCATGATAAATAAATAACAAGTCACAATTTACACACAATCACCATCAATCTATGATCAATAAAAAACATAGTAATGAAGTCAAAAAGTTAAAGATGATGGTGAAATTCATGTTATGTAACAAGTCACAGTTTACACATACACTCACCATCAATCTAGGAGAAATAAGAACATACGAATGAAGTACAAAAAAGTTAAAGATGTTAAAATTAACAGAAAAAGAACATAACAAATTAGATAAAACTTAGTAAAATATGAATTGGGAAGTTTAAAGGAAGAAGAAAGAATGAAACACTGGAAAGAAATAGTCCTATACAGTATGAAGGAACATAGGTAACTCTTGGTGGAATGGTAAGGAAGGGTTTCAAATGTGATTATGTTTGTAAAGCAAAAAACCATCAGAATTAGGGAGAGAAATCACAAGTTTAACCAAAAAAAGACCTAAACATTGTTTTAGGGGTAAAATTGGGTTTTTGAAACCTATATCATGGTAGTGCAGCTATAGCACATGAAAAGCTGCAATTTTGGCTGGCAATGGCACTATTGGAAATCGATTTGCTATTTGAATCCAATAAATAACAAACTAGGTCTGCTCCAATACTCCACTATAGCGCGCCATTGATTACTACGATCTAGATATTATTGGATACTCTAAAGTCCGAATCATGCTAAGATACAATAAGATACTAAGATATGATCAAGTTATTATTGGATATTTTCCTATATTCTTACAAGAATTACATTGTATTAGTGGGTTGGTCATTTTTTATCTCTCTAATTGTCAATATCTTTCCCATGATTTGATTTACTTCAGTACTTCTTTTGTCAATAATCACATGATAAAAAAAAAGGAACTTCCTAATCACAAGTAAATGACTAATTTGTAACTCCTAAATTAATAACAGGTGTTAAAACTTTGATCCATGTTTTTGTAATATGATTATGCTTGTATTATACTCATTAATAAATAGAATAGTTAATTTGGCTCCTGAAAGCTAGAATTGCATCATTATTAAACTTTATTCTACCAAGTTATTCCCTTGTAAAACTAGAAAGTTATTAATTATCCATGCATTGAAAATAATTACTAGAGTGAATCATCTCTAGCTATTAATAGACTATAAACTTTCAGATTGCAAACAGTAATCAAGGATCACCTGGATCTCAGGATCTGCTACTACAAACTGCTTCAGCATGCGGTTACCAAAGGCACGAGACATTGCTAGCACCCCTCCTACCCTCCAAGTACCTGACCAGCAAAATAAACAGATGTAAAATCACCTACCCAAACTAAACATTCCATCCTTTGGATGGTTGACATGGTTTTGAGGTGAAGATATGAAGCATGTTTTCCATTTATGTACAAGTTCAGAACATGGATACTATGGAATATTCTAGAGTATTTGAGTTAGTTGTATTGAGTGGAATATTCTAGAGTTAGTTGTATAATGTGGAATATTCTAGAGTATTTGTGTTAGTTGTATTGTGTGGAATATTCTAGAATATTTGAGTTTGTAATCTATATATATCAAGAGCAGGTTTCCTGTTATCGTTCTGCAACTCTGAAGCCCATTTTTTTAGAGAAAAAAAAAAAAACCTTGAGTCATTTCTCTCTGCCATTTTTCAGAAACACTATCTAGTCACCTCCAATTGCAAAAACAAGGCCACCATTGACTCCAGACACCATTTTTCAGTCTACCGGTGTCCGTTTGCGGCGTGATTTTTTCCATTCACCTCATCAGCCTTCCTTCTTCTGGTTTGAGGTGATTTATGGACTCTTCTAATAATACGAGTGAGGAGCTTCGTGCCTCTCCTAATTCTGATGGTGTTTTCATCTCTAAGGTTGAGTATGAGCAATTTCAGAAGGTGATGTCTCAATTTGCTGAAGCAACTCGTCATGTTGCTCAACAAGGTACGACATTCCATGTAAATCGTAGTAATTGTTGGATTCTCGATTCAGGGGCTTCTGAGTTCTGACCATATGACAAGTAATGCAACCTTGTTTTGTTCTTATACCCCTTACTATCAACTGTCACAAATAAGACAGTCGGTGACAACTTCTCTACTATTGCTGGAAAGGGATCCATTATACTTTCTGAACACATTACTTTGAACTCAGTCATTCATGTTCCCTCTCTTACTTGTAACCTCATCTCTATCAGCAAACTTACATCTGAGTTAAATTGTGTTGCGAAATTTTCTGTCCATGCTTGTGTTTTTCAGGAACAGGACTCGGAACTGAAAATTGGCAATGCTAGAGAGGAAGAAGGGCTTTACTATTTTGAAAAGGATCCTAATGAAACAAAAAAATTTGCGCACCACTCATTATCTTTGTCTGATGATTGTAATGATGTTTTGTTGTGGCATCGTCAGTTAGGACACCCAAATTTCTTTTATCTTCAAAAGTTATTCCCAAACTTATTTATCAATAAAAAAACTCAGTTCTTTTTCTTGTGATATTTGTCAGTTTGCAAAGCATCCTCGTGTTTCTTATCCTCCAAGAGTTCATCATGATTCTTCTCAAATTAACTTGATTCATAGTGATATATGGGGCCCAGCCCATGAGAAAAATATCTCCGGTTCTCGTTGGTTTATTACTTTTATTGATGATCATTCTAGGGTATGTTGGGTATATCTTTAAAGGATAAGTCTGATGCCGCATCCACCTTTAAAAACTTTCATGCTATGATTCAAACTCAGTTCCAGGCCTCTATCCAAGTTCTTCGAACTAACAATGGTACTGAATATTTTAATTCTGTTCTTGGAGACTATCTCACCCAGCATGGTATTCTCCATCAAAGTTCTTGTCCTAACACCCCTCAACAAAATGGGGTGGCTGGAAAAAACAAATAGACATCTCCTTGAAGTTGCTCGAGCTCTTTTGTTTACCATGCATGTCCCTAAATATCTATGGGGGGAAGTTGTTTTGCATGCATCATATCTCATTAATCGGATGCCTTCTCGAGTCCTAAATTTTCATTCCCTTTTATCTTGTCTTACTGACACCATTCCTTTTTTTCGGGCTCATTCTTCCCTTCCTCCCAAGTTGTTTGGCTGTGTGTCTTTTGTACATGTTCCTTCCCATCAAAGGTCCAAGATTGATCCGAAGTCTACTCGATGTGTCTTCATAGGATATCCTCCTAACCAAAAAGGTTACAAATGTTACTAACCTTCTCTCCATAAGGTCTTTGTTTCTATGGATGCCACATTTTGAGACAATCCTTTTTTCCCTCGACTTCTCTTCAAGGGAAGTCTATTGGGGTAGATGAAGATAAGTCTTGGAAACCAAATGAGTCTATTGTTTTACCTTTGCCTTTGGAGACAGGGGGAGTTATTGTGCAGGAGATAGGGCGAGCCACTATGCCAAAGACTGGAGATCCTCCTGGTAAATGGGAAAAAATTTACAGCAGACCGAAAAACACCTCAGGATTCTCTAGACTGCCAGGATTCTGACTCGAGTCTTAATTCTAGCAACCCAATACCTGAATGCACTAATGCAGCCGACCTAAATGTGCCTATTGCTCTTCGAAAAGGTACTAGATCTTGTACTGCTCACCCTATTTCTCATCATGTCTCGTATGAAAAGTTATCCCCAGCTTTTCGTGCTTTCAACACTATTTTAGACAATACAAAAATACCAAAAAACATCCAAGAAGCACTTGATGACCCAAAATGGAGGAATGTAGTCTTTGAAGAAATGGATGCACTTAAAAAAAATGGAACTTGAGAACCTGTAGCATTACCCAGAGGAAAGAAAACAGTGGGTTGCAAGTGGGTATTTACAATAAAATTTAATGTAGATAATAGCATCAACAAGTATAAGGCGAGATTGGTTGCTAAATGATTCACTTAGTCTCATGGGATAGACTATCAAGAGACATTTGCCCCAGTTGCCAAACTTAACACTATCCGAGTTCTACTATCATTTGCTGCCAACCTTGATTGGCCCTTGCAACAATTAGATGTAAAGAATGCCTTCTTGAATGGTGATTTACATGAAGAAGTTTATATGGATCCACCACTTGGTTTTGAAAACAGAGACTGTTCAGTATGCAAGTTGAAGAAGTCTCTCTATGGGCTTAAACAATCCCCTAGAGAGTGGTTTGAGAAGTTTACTCAAACTGTGAAGGGAAAAGGATTCCTCCAAGCTCAGACTGATCACAATCTATTTTATAAACACTCTGACGGTGGCAAAATTGCTATTCTCATTGTTTATGTTGATGACATAATTGTCACAGAAAATGATTGTGAGGAGATAAGCTCTTTGAAGCAGTGTTTAGCTTACCAGTTTGAACTAAAGGATCTTGGAGTTCTCAAATATTTCCTTGGCATAGAGGTTGCTCGTAGTAAGGCAGGAATTTCTTTAACTCAGAAGAAATATATTCTAGACCTGTTGCAAGAAACAGGAATGCTTAGGCGCAAGCAGCAGAGACTCCAGTTGATCCTAATATTAAATTGGGAATTGAAGATGGGAAAGAAGTTGACAAAGAGCAATACCAAAGGTTGGTGGGGAAGTTGATCTACTTATCTCACACTCAACCTGATATTGCATTTGTGGTTAGCATGGTTAGTCAATTCATGCATTCTCCTAAGGAAAAAACACCTTAGTGCAGTTTATAGAATCTTCAAGTACCTCAAAAACACCCCTAATCGAGGAATGTTCTTTCAAAAGGGACACAAGAGGATGATTGAAATCTATATAGATGCAGATTGGGCTGGACCGAAGATCCACTTCAAGATATTGTACCTATGTTTGGGGAAATCTTGTGACCTGGAGAAGTAAGAAACAAATAGTTGTTGCCAAAAGCATAATTTCGAGCTCTAGCCCATGGTATTTGTGAAGGAATCTAGTTAAGAAGACTTCTTGAGGAATTGAAGATATCTTATTCCCTACCTGTCAGATTGTATTGTGATAATAAGGTTGCTGTCAGTATTGTTCACAATCCAATTCAACATGACAGAACTAAACACATGGAGGTTGATCGTCATTTTATCAAAGAAAAATTGAAGGATGGTAGTGTATGTTTGTCATATAAAGAGCAGACGACGAATATTCTTACCAAAGGATTACACAAGCCCACCTTTGAGGATTTGATTAGCAAGTTAGGAATGATTAATATATATCTCCCAACTTGAGGGGGAGTGTGGAATATTCTAGAGTATTTGAGTTAGTTGTATTGTGTGGAATATTCTAGAATATTTGAGTTAGTTGTATTGTGTAGAATATTCTAGAGTATTTGAGTTAGTAATCTATATATATAATGAACCCTTTGGGTTTCACTCTGTATGAATGAATAAGAATATTCATATTACAATAGATACTATTTGTATAAATCAATCTAATGTCAATACTAAATAAGTCAACACCTACTTGAACTACTAATTTTAGCGAAACATGGAACATGTAATACGTGTCCAAAACACATATATGAATGCATGATAAGGTTAGGCTACCAGTACAGCAGGTGTATGAAGCAAGGACCCATGGCAGGTTCAAAAGGAAACCAGAGCAGCGGATACAACCTGTAACTGACTGATGTCAGTTAGAGCTTAGTTAGTTAGTTAGTAACTAGCTTTAAATAGCAATTAGCAACTAAAAATAAGGGGGGAATTGATATTATTGGTAATTGGTTAGGGGAAGGCTAGGCTCTATTCCTAGATCTAACTAACCATTCCAGTGAAATAAACGAGCAGAGCAAAAATTTTCGAGCCTGTGACCTGTACCTGTTCATGGTCTCCACGCGAGGAGGCATGGATGCAAGAGTGGAGTTTTTGGAGCGCGGGTTTGAAGGGATGATCCAAATGCGCGATGAGGTGGCGAAGTTGCGGAGGCTGTATGAAGACCACAGCGAGAGCGCGGAATTGCGGCCCAAATGGAGAGCTAATGGCTACGGTGAGAAGCATGTAGCGCACTGATTCAGGCAGCAACAACTGTGACCGTGGTGAATAGCAGAATCGCGATCATCCTAATCGCAATAGAGAGGAGAAATGGAAAAGCTCAAGATTCCGATTTTCAATGGGGAGGACGCGTTTGGCTGGACGAACAAAGTGGAACATTATTTCAAGGTGAAGGGAGTGGAGGAAGAAGATCGAATTCTTGCAACTATTGTCACGATGGAGGGGAAAGCATTAAATTGGTACCAGTGGTGGGAATTATGTGCCAAAAACCCTAACTGGACTGATTTTAAACAAGCAGTTGTTCAACGCTTCCAACCTGCGATGAATCACAGTGCGTACGAGTTGTTATTGAGTCTGAAACAAGAAAGAACAGTGGAGGAGTATAGGGACAAATTCGAATTGTATGCAGGACCGTTGAGGGGGACAGAGCCTGAATATTTGAAGGGAATTTTTCTGAATGGCTTGAAGGATGTAGTGAGAGCAGAACTGAAGCTGCATCCTATTAGTTCTCTGCCATAATTGATGGATTATGCTCAGAGAATAGATGAGAAGAATGAGTTAATAGAAAAGGGAAATGTGGGAGGAAATAGAGGGAGCTTAGCAAGATCTTAAAGTTCTTCCAGGACTATAACTTGGGAGCCAGGAAATAAAGCAACTCCTATAAGAGCAAGGGAATCAGCTTCCAATTCAGACTCAAACAATGTTAAATCTACTGGCACATATAGAGGCAGACCATTTAGGAGGAGGTCAGATGCTGAGTTCCAAGAGAAGGCTGAGAAGGGTCTTTGTTATCGTTGTGATGGAAAGTTTGGGCCAGGCCATGTTTGCCCTAATAAACAGTTTCAAGTTTTAATTCTGGGAGTAGAACAAGGTGAAGAGGAGGCAGAACTGGAAACACAGTTTCAGAGTATGCAGTTGTCCTTATACAGCATAGCTTGATTAACTTCAAAAAATCCATAAGGTTGTGGGGCATTATTGAGGATACTAAAGTCATGACATTGGTGGATTGTGGGGCATCCCATAACTTCATTTCAGCTGCATTAGTGAGGTCATTGCAGCTACCAGTTACAACTACCAAACCTTACACAGTGGAGGTAGGTGATGGAAGGAAAATTAGATGTGGAGGAGTTTGTAAAGCTGTTAAATTGCAAATACAGAGCCTGAGAATCCAGCAGGACTTATTTGCATTTGAAATGAGGGGGGTTGTTGTGATTTTAGAAATGGAATGGCTAGCTTCTTTGGGGGAGATAAAGGAAAATTTCAAAGAGCTAACTTTGAAAATTCCTATGGATGAAGGATCTATCATATTAAAGGGAGAACCTGCCCTGGCCAGATCCGTGGCATCATTGAGGTTCATTGTTAAAGCTTTAAGGGGTCAAGGAGAAGGATTTGTGTTGTGTTGTAAGAACTTACAAGCTGTTCAAGATGCCAGCTTGGTTCCTACATGGATGGAGAGCATGCTGCAAAAATTTAAGGAGGTATTTCAGGATCCTAGTGATCTTCCTCCTTCAAGAAAACATGGTCATAGGATTGAATAAAAGCCTCGAGCTGAAATTCCTAATGTGAGGCCTTATAGATACCCTCATTACCAAAAAAATGAAATTGAAAAACTGGTTAAAGACATGTTGAATTCAGGAATCATTAGGCCTAGCATCAGCCCTTATGCAAGCCATTATCTTGGTGAGGAAAAAAGATGGAGGGTGGAGATTTTGTGTAGATTATAGGGCTCTCAACAAAATAACTGTTCCCAATAAATTTCCTATACCTATTATTGATGAATTATTGAATGAATTGGGAGGAGCAGTTATATTCACCAAGTTGGATCTCAAATCAGGATACCACCAAATAAGAATGAGAGGAAGATATTACAAAAATTGCATTTAGAACTCATGAGGGTCACTATGAGTTTATGGTAATGCCTTTTGGGCTTACAAATGCCCCTTCCACATTTCAAGCTTTAATGAAGTATTGAAGTCATACCTGAGAAAGTTTGCCTTGGTATTCTTTGATGATATTCTCATTTATAGCAGAACTGTTCGATCATGTGGATCATGTGAGAGCTGTTCTATCCCTTTTGGCTGAGAATGAGTTATTGGTTAATAAGAAGAAATGCTGTTTTGGGCAGAGCAAAGTGGAATATTTGAGGCACATCATTTCTGGGAAAGGTGTAGCTGCAGATCCCCAAAAGTTAGAGGTCATGAGAAGCTGGCCTACTCCTAAGAATGTGAAATCTTTAAGGGGATTTTTGGGCCTCACATGCTATTATAGAAGATTTGTTCAGAATTATGATAAAGGGGCTAGACCATTGTATGATTTGCTTAAAAAAGATAGTTTCAAATGGAATGAGGAAGCTAAAGAAACTATCAGCAAATTAAAATTGGCCATGACAGAGATTCCTATTCTCACTGTACCTGATTTTACTCAACCTTTTACTATGGAAACTGATGCATCTAATAAAGGTTTAGGAGCAGTGCTTATGCAGCAGGGGAGTCCATTAGCTTTTCTGAGCCAAACACTGTCAGTTACAGCTCAAAAAAAGTCGGTCTATGAGAGGGAGCTTATGGCTATAGTGTTAGCAGTGCAGAAATGAAGACACTACTTAATGGGCAGGAAATTCAATATATTGACAGATTAGAAAAGTCTCAAGTTTTTAACTGACCAAAGGTTAATGGGAGAGGATCAGTTTAAATGGACTTCAAAGTTGATGGGGTTTGATTTTGATATAATGTATAAACCACGATGTGAGAATAAGGCAGCTGATGCCTTATCTAGAAGAATGACATTTGCAGCAATCTCTTTTTTTTTTTTATCAGCAAAGATAATATATATTATATATAAAACAGTACAAGGAGTAC
>CM023954.1:28755591-28770601 GCA_013407115.1 Glycine latifolia
TTTTCCTAAATATTAAATAAAATTGTATTATTTTTAAATTTTAGCCTATGAAGCACTCCTATCTATATATTATTTTAAAAATTATAAACCACTAAAGAGAACCTAAGCGGAAAAAACAACATTACCACAATGGGGCGTGTCAGAACCAAGACGGTGAAGAAATTCTCTTGGCAAGAGATCGAGCGCTACTACTCTCGGATGATCCTGGACTTCGACATGAACAAGAAGCTTCTGGAGGAAGTCGCCATCATCCTGTTGAAGGGCCCCGTGCGCGACATCTCTATCAAGCTCCAAGAGGAGGAGTTTTAGAGATCAGGGACAGCGGAGAAGACATTGACGAAAGTAATAGGCGTTGGAGTGGTAGAGGTTTTGATGAGGGTGGCAAAGGCACGACGTTCGTGAAGGTGTCTGTTGGTTTTAACAAACAATGAAATCAAGGTGTTCCAAGCGACAACGTTTCATTTGCGCATAACCCTGAACACTTTGAGTATGTAGTCGTGTTGGAATTGAGTAGTGGAGGGGGGCAAGCAGGCGGAGTACATGTTCTAGAGGGAGTTGTATATGATTCGATAATTGGATTGGAGCAAATAAAATGGGAATGAAGGGCCTTACCAGCCATGAGGTTTTGGGTTAGGGCACTGGCCTTGGGGGTGGAAGAGAAGGTGTGGCAATCAGAAGGGGTGTCGAGGTGGACTTCATTTAAACGTATAATTGGAGGGCTTCCAACGACATGCGTTGAAGTTGATGATGACGATGTTCCACACCAAAATGGAGGCTCGTTGAAGTGTGTCCAGAAGATGGCATGCCACGTGAGGTTGTCTCCATTGGTTCAATTTGCTTAGGTGAGACCAAATGCTTACACCGCGACTTGGTTTTCCGCCCTCAACTGGAACCGAAATAGGAGGAACAGGAACAACCGGAGAAACCATTGAGCTTCTTCCGGCTTGCTTTGAAGTGGTTTATAGTTTTTCAAATAAAATAAAAATAACCCTTTTTAAACCATAAAGGACCAAAACGACAAAAACATTAAAACATAAACAACTAAAAAGTGTCCTAAAGATTAATATAGATGCTCTGTTTATCTCCATGCTTCCCCATTAAAAGAAAGTCGCGTTAAAGAACTTCCTCAATATATACATAACCTATAGACTCCAGTGATAAGTCTTGATGACTCAACAAATCAAATACTATGGACAAAAATAGAAAGCAAAAAAATATATTAAAAAGCATTCAACAAGATATTTGTATTAATATATACAAGTTGCCTCGCAATTTATGGACCCCATATATTATACAATTCTACCAAAATAACATTGCATGTTCATTTTTCTTTCTCAATCTATTCCTCATCAGCAGTAAAATCAGGTTCTGCAGGCTTCTGAGGCAGCATGGGTGGTAATCTCTCTGGCACCCTACCCTTCTTTGTACCATTGCGACGTAACAATCTGAGTGCATTAGCAGCAAACCTTGAAGCGTATATTGTGGCCCCAAGGCTAGATGAGCTACCACCTGCTTTAGCCAATGCATCTTGCAGCCTATTCTCCTCTTCGACGAGGGACTCTTCAAGCTTCCTTTTACAATAGCGCCGCCATGCTGCTTGAATGAAACATGCAGCCCATGTGCGCCATTGTTGCGAGTAGAACCTGAAAGTGTGGCGTAGCTGCTTACTGTGAAGGCGCCGAAACTGTGATGCCACAAACTTCAAGTCATCGGCTTTTAGGGCAAAGGCTTCCACTTCTGAAAGGGTTTGGACAGTCCTGGTTGAGGTAGGAAGGTTGGGTGAGGAATGAGGATCCAAGGCCCATGTGAGAAGCTCCTCTCCACAGAAGTCACCAGCCTTGAGGTACTCAGAGTTGAAGAAGCCGGTTCTTCCACCGTTAGTTGTCATGGTCAATAGCTTGCCACGCATTATGAAGAGCATCTCATCAACTGGATCTCCCTCCCGGACAATGTAGCTTTCTTCTGTGTAAAGCACTGGCTTGAGACGGTCACACATTGCATCCAGAAGTTGTTCATCCATTTTCTCAAACATTGGCACCTGAAGTCCATATAAGAGAAGATTTGGTTGGTTTTCACTAAAAATTGGCAATAGCTTTTGATTTTTCCAATAGCAATGTCATTAAAATAACAGCACAGTTGGGAAATCCAGAAGGATGGAAACTAGTTTTGGAACAATAGTCACACTACATATTATTAATAATAATAAATAAATAAATAAATAATTATTAATAATAAATTACCAAAATGAAGACTAACATTTTGAAAGTACTAATTAAAACATGTACATCAACACTTCTAATTGTTCAAATGTAAAACACATGTTCAAACAAAGAAAAGATTTGCATGTTGCTATATGCTGTACCACCAGAATTATATTACACAATTATCTAAAGCAGAAGTCCAGAAGATATTGATTTTCCAAAATCAGCATTTTTGTTATATTTAGGCAAAACTATATCTTACAAGTCAATGGAAATTTCAATTAAATGCTCACCAATAACTAGACATGCTAAACTAGCAGCAGAAGTACATTTCAATTGTGGCTTTCTACACATTTTGAAAAGAGATATTCAACATAAACAAGAAATTCACAATCACTATGAAACAGATGAAAGGAATAAAGATCAGGCCCAAGGTAAAATAAATTCATTAAGGGGGCAGGGGGACTTTACTCTCATCAGCAAAGCCAAACAAAGATGACGCTTTATGTCCCTTCTTAAATCCTTGGGAAGATTACGAATCAAATTGTCTTCATCTACACCTCTGGTTTCTTGCCATCTGTACTGTTCATATCGTCTGATTCGCTCTCGCAGGCCATCTGGAAGCAATCGATGAGACATCCACTGTTCTGCATCCCTCCTTTTTACTCTCATCTCCTCCAATCTAGTGGTTGTTGACTGCAAATATGTCTGTTTCAAACCAAGTATAATTGGTGATAACCTTGAAGAATATAACCTCATAACAGAATGACTCAGGTTTCTAATTAATAAATTGCGATTTGCATGGCAAATCAAAACTTATCGCAACTCTTTCTCTACTAGTCCCTCCTTATTTCCTCCTTTTGTAAGTATAACTCGTTATTAATCAACTAATTTTATCTCTACTAAACTCATACACTAACTCTTATTGCTTGTTGTAACATTGGTCATAATTTATTTATTTTACTTATGATAGTATGTTATAAAGAGACAGACCAGATGACCATACATAAAACTGTTTAACTTCAGAATCACTATAATAAGGATTGAAGAAATGTTAAGATAAAGCTAAGGGAACAAAAAAAATTGGGTATCATTAAAAGATTGATAAGAAAAGTTAGTTTGACAGTTGATTTCCAAGGAAATCTCAAAATGTGGATATCTTAATTCAACTAGCAAAGATATAAAGACTTGTTGACTCTTATACAAGAATAGTATTGGGGCAAAAAATCAGAGAAAATTTGGGACAGATTATCAAGGGTAAATGTAGCACTGGCAATCAATGTACTACAAAATCCTAAATCTATAAACAGTGCTTGAAAGCCCATTGCATGATTGCAATAATATCTATATATATTTCGTACTAACCTGCATATTTCCAATGAGGAATGAAAATAATACCAAACCAGATACAGAAATGAAAACTGCAAAACTGATTTCCCAAACATAGGTACTTGTTGCCAGGTTCTGACCAAGAGAACTGCAATAAAAGCATCCAGCTCCCCAATGAAGGAACAATTACAGAATATTAGATGATACCTTTAGTAATAATATGGTGATTATGCTCAACTTTAAAATTTAAAAAAGATAAACTCATGCTGGCTGAGAATCCCCACCCAAGGCTGCATTTTCATTGAGCCATTAAACAGAAACAAAACTGAAGTGAAAATCATTTTCCAGTCTTCAAATTAAACCAGATTATATCTAACATATACATGATTTAATGTAATTGATGATCTATTCTTTGTCAATAAAAAATGAGACATGACAAATTAACTTTTCTAATCTATTTATCTACAAATATTATGTTCCCAATCACTTCTTGCACAGAAAAACAAATGGAACTGAACTTGCATGTACTTCGAAAGGAAGAGAACTTTTAAATCTAATAAGCCATCCAGCATATAATAGGGAACGATCATAATATTTCTATGTATGCAGACAACAGAATCCAAAGAGCCACAGTTCACAAAATACTCTTATTGCACTTCAGACCTCATAAAGAAGCCACCAAAATCATAAACATATTGCAACATAATACAATTTACCTTCAAATCTAAATTGATATCATACTGAAAAAGAATCAAGGAAGTGCACCTCAAATTTTTTAGGCCCCACCAAAAGCAGTAAAAGAATTTTTGTGGAAAATCTCTTGACTCCACAACACCAGATTGAAGGGCATCAAGAAACATTCCAAAATCAAAGAGCTTTTTATCTTCGTTCTGTATTGGGCAAGAAGTATTCAGGAATGTTGAAATTTTGCTCAACCCACCCACATAATCATTACAATACATATCAGCCTTGTTACACACTGTAGTATTACGTTGACAGGCTTCTTGCCAACATGTGGTTTCTCGTTCTATAGAAAACAAGTACCAAAAGGCACCAACAACCTAAAGGAAAAAATTAACTCAGCAATCAGAAAGGAATGCAGACGACATAATTTCAAACTTTCATTAATATTATAACTATAATTTTGTACATAAAAATGCAACATTAATAGGAACTAATATTTTTTGTAAATAAAAAATGCAACATTAATGTATCAGAGTTAAACATACAACACTAGGAACTAATAAACTAAAACAAAGTCATACATGGAAACTACAATATACATGGAGACTTAAGAAGCATGAACATTATCAGGCCACGACATGAATCTTACTAGAAAAATTTTGAAGTCTTATCTCATCTGACACAAGTGCCCAAAATGTGACCAACACAAGCACAACTTCTTTTAAAGTATATATGATCCATATGTGATCATAACCAACTTGCTGACACAAAACTGATAATTTGACACATAGATAAGGGTGCAAAGAATTTATTCACTTTCTCAAACACAACTAAGAAACTTACCATTGTTAAGCAAATTACCAGATCCAAGGTAGTTAACCTTTCAAGTTGCATTTCTACTTAGGGGTGTTGGCTTCAAGGTATACTTTTACATTTCCAGGATTGCAATGACCAAACTGTTACATTCTTTTAAGAATACAAAGGGCACAAAAACCCAACCAGAAACCTTTAATGAAAGCAAATTCATAAACATGTTTGATTAGAATTTAATATTTCTGAGAATGTTTTTTAAAATTCCAATGATAAGAGGAAATAGTGGGGTGGGAAAGGAAGTTACTACCACATTAAAAGATAACATCCAAATTTCCCATGGAAAAGCAACATACCCACCTCTCACCAAGGGAAAGGAAATAAAATAAAACATTGGATTGCCACTGGAGCAGTAGGCAAGAGTGGAATAAATGTAAGAGGGCTTGGGAGAGATAGGAAGAATTGTCTAGAGTTATTGAATGGAGATGGTCATTCCCAAGTCTAGGACTCTCTTGAAACCTCTCTATTTTGTAACTTCCATTCTCTATTGTTCCAATCAGAATCTAGCCTAGACTAATCTTGTCCAATCTTCAAATATCTGCATGTAATAATCTACATGTCTGTTATGCAACTACCATAGTGTACAGAAGTGGCAAGTGTAGATCCCAACCCACTTATGCATATCCACATAGCCGTCACAAAAGCACATGATCCATGTAACGACCCCGTATGCATCCGGTTCATTAACATTATAATATGGTTTTAAGCGCAGCAATACTTAACGTAATTAAGTAAACACAGAAGCATTAAAATAATACCAGACGTCATCTTACGTAATACAATACAACTAAAACGTTATGTATGGAATTTTGATATACACACTGGTACCCGGGTTCTATTCCAAAAGGTACATCATACAAAGCAACCCATACCGGCAACAAAATATACAACAAAATTGAGCGCAACAGGCTCTCCAAAAAGAACCGCCTTCCAAAATCCGCTCCCTCGAACCCAGCCTCGGCCTCTTGTCCAGGATCCTCAATTAGTAGCCAAACCGGCCTCAGCCAACTCGGCCTCTCAATTGAGATCCGCTGAACAACCCCTACTCGGATCTCTTACCCCGGACCTCATCCTCCGCTCTTTGGCTATCACCTGCAATAAAATATGATCCCCAACCGAGGTGAGATACAATCTCAGTAAACTCAGGGTTCTTAAAGACTCACCTCCCCCTGGTTCACTTTCACAATACATAACATTTATATTGGCATTACAAATAACATAGCCAACCGGCCTTTTAATAAAACAACAGTACAGCCATCCCGGCCTATGATAAACATCACATGTACATAATCACACCAGCGTGCCATTCCACCATGAATATGCAATTTAGCCAACCAGTGCAGATATCATACACAATTGCATATAAGATATACAAGTTAGACAACCAGTACACGTATTGTGCACTCTTGTATATCTTCCAGTGTACTCCGTGTACACATCACGTATCCCGGCCTGAGGTCCCGAACCACAGACTCCACGTGATAAATCCACCAATGTGCCCTTCCAGCACAGACATGCACAAATGTATATCCAGATATACAAATTAGCCAACCAGTGCACTCCGCGTACACAAATGTATATCCAGTTATACAAATTAGATAGTCAGTGCACATCTCCATTACATGTATGTTTCCAATCAAAAAGGAATAGCACACAATGTAAATACACGCACCATGATATCCAACAACCATCACTCCCCAGGAATATGGTGGAACACAATCAAGGGAACAACTCCCAAGAACAGAGAGCTTACCTCCTCTGATTCTAGCACCGACTACCTCAACCTCGTGTTTCCGGCCACCGATATCTTCTTTATCAAGCCCTACATCAAGCAAGAAAAATATCAAGAACGGTTCTCAACCGTTTCATAAAAAGAACCCACTTCTTTCCCAGATCTCAGCCCTATACAACCAACCAGTGACTTGTAAACCCCACAAAGATCCATCCGGCATAACAAAATACCCAAAACTCAGAAAAGTTATCTTTCAAGGTTGAACCTTCGTCACAGCAACCTTCTAAGTATATTCTTCCAAAGAACCATCACCCAAAACCGAACCTAACTCATATGGGTCATTTTTCCTCTTAAAACCAAACTCAAAAGAAACAGTAAAACCTACGTGTCTTACATTAAAAACGTCAAGGAAGGCTTGTGGACAACTCCTAAAAGCTTGAATGTCCTTAAAGTGCCTTATAACTCTTAAAGGTTGAAACTTTGCACTTTCTTTGAAGAAATGATCTCCTCACCTGATGGTTTTCACAACTAACAAAGGGTAGAAACTAGTTTATAAGGTGATTCCCTTCAATCCTCACGTTGGATGTGAAGGTGTTTAGTTCAAGAAAAATGTTCGCTCCTCCTCCGACCTAATCCAACATATTCCGACCTCATCCGACCTAATCCGAATTACTACCTTGGTACTTCACAAGTCCAAGGTTCCTCCCAACCTCGTCCGGGTTCATAACCTGGGAACCTTATCAAAAGGGGTTCCGAGCTCTTCCGGTTTCTCTACCCGGTAGCTCTTACATGTCAACTAAATACGAGCTCCTCCGAGCTCATCCGAGATCACCACACGATCCCGGATTTGAAAAGGTGCTATCTACACCCCTCCCTTAATCGGGTTCCAATATACACCCCCCCCTAAAGTGGCAACTCGGTCATACAAACCCGGATATATCACAAGGTCATTATAATCCATGACTACCAAATTTTTTAATTAATTGATCTGACAACATGAAATTATAATGGATAGAATATAACTTCCACCATCACATATGCAAAGTTATAATTATCAATAATGGATCGACAAAATAAATATAAATAAATAAAGAACCAGAAAACCCAGAAATAGAAATTAAATAACACAAACAAATTCCTATATTAAAGCAATATTACCAAAAAGTCGTTTTCTATAAATATATATAAGAAAGTATATAAGCATCAACTTACATGACTTGCAAGCATGTAAAGAAAGAGATTGAATGCAGCTCCAGCCCAAGCAGTTTCAGTGAGAATGCCAGAGGTCCTTGTAACTTCATTATATAATGGAATTATTCGCAATAGACGAGGCACATATTGGAGGAAAACGACAAATTTCAGTAAGTTCTTCGTATTAAGTGATTTAAAACCACTCATCTTTGGAATGATAACTAGAATCACCACCTAGCAATATTATAGCAAGCCTTGAGTCAATAAGATCACAAATGAACCCCCACAATGCAACATTGAATAAAAACCACTATGATATTAGATGGCCCAACACAAGACGGAAGTATCCATACCTGTGGGAGGGGAAGAACAGCAAGAATGTCAATTATGAAATATGATGATAGATACCTCCTAGCTATTGCCCAAGAATCTTCAACCAAAACACCTCTTCCAAATACACGAGAAGAGGGAGCAATGAACCCAGTACGAAATTGGAAAATCATGTGGATTATATAAAGAGCATCAGAGAAAGATCTTAAGGCAGTAGCTGTAATCTCCATCTTGCTGTCCAGTGAAAGACATTTCTTCGCATCCTCAATAACCGGGACATAAAAGAACAAAGGATCCAGCGATACTGCAATAACACATAATAATACGAAAATCTTGTTCCACTTTTGAAGGAACGGACCCTGAGGATCAAGGATTTTCTTTCTAGAACTAAAGCTTCTAGAAAGAACACTACTATAGGGAAAAGATTTGAATGATGTTCTAAATCTCTTCATCCTCTCAGAACCAGATTCCAATCCATTTTGAAACTTCTCAGAAACTGAACTTAACGTAGTTCTAAATCTCTCCGAGTGTGTTATTTTAATTGCAGGATAATTGCTCTCAGAACCCTTCTCTGAATTCCAATCCTGAAACCTGAAACATCATACAAATATCAAATGATAAATAATGGTAATACAAACTTAGTTTATGTTTCCAATATTCCGCCTAAAACATGTTCTCCTTAGAAATGCTGATTAAGGAATAAAACTTCTATAACTTAAAGGGTTAACAATTTGAAATTTTCAAAACACTTTGATTTGGAGAAATGGTAACTGAAATTTTTTGGCTCTTAGCCTCAACGGCAAGCATGAAAAACATGCTACGAATCAAAAAATAGAATGCTTCCAAAATTGCCATAGCCAGCAACATAAAATCATTGAGAGTAAAAACAAGGCACGCATCATCATCAACCTAACCTAACAAACTTCTCTTGTTGTGTAGTACTCATAATTGTACCCTACTTCAATTCAAACACAATGCAGAAAAAACCAGCCTCTTAAATCTCACTGAATGCTTCCTTCATGCGCCACACACTCCCTAATCCTGAAATAAGAAAGAGACGTTGATAATCAGATACTCCATTTCTCAAACAAAACCCACAATAAACCGGTGAAATTAATTCAAACTTATAATATTATAAAAATGTGAAACACAAAAAAAGTTACCCAAATTATTTATTTTAAAAATATTTATTTAAAAAAAAGTTATAAAATCAAACTCGTTGAAATTAACTAACATATTGATTAAACTCCCAGATTCCGACCAAACAGGGGTAAAAAGTACAAAAAGAAGTAATGACACAAATAAGCAAGGGCGCGTTTGGTATAGGGAGGAGCAGTAACACAGCGAGCGAAAGTCAAACTGAAAAAACAAAGAAAGCGGAGAATGCACGAACTTGGAAACTGAAAACACTGAAACTGGTTGCGGTGGAAAATGAAAGAGAGAAAGAAGAAGACCGACCCAATGAGAAATATGAAGAGAGGAAGATTCGAGGAAAGGAGTATGGAAGCGACAGTTACTACTACGCCAAGTGGGTTGGTTTTGGTTTTGCATTCGAAAGTTAAAATTTGAGGAAAGTTTGGGTTTTTATTTTACAGACAGGGAGAGGGAGGAAAATGGAGGGCAAAGTGTGTATGTTTTGGTGTATGAATGGGGGACGATGAGACAAAGAAAATTCATGTGAGTGGTGGATCCCACTACAGGTTTAAAGTTTAAACATTAATAATAATAAAATGCGTTATTTTTTGTCTGCGTTGAGTTTGTGCGTTCTGCGTCGTCTAATATTTTGTTCTGGTCAAAAGTACGTTGACAACAGGGATCATGCCTCTACGGTATTTTCCAAACCAATCCACGGGGAAGTTTGATGTCGTGGAATAAAAATATGAAATAAACAACAAAATAATATGGTTTTCAAAAAAAATTAATAGTACTAACGACTCCTCTCCAACTCCCGAGTCATTAGAAAAGATTATACAAATAAAAATTATTTAATATTTATTGTTAGGTCATTAAAATTATAAATACTTAATAGAATATTTTAAATGTTTCTTAATTAAGACATTTTAAACGATAAAATCATGTAATTTCTTTTATAATAAGAATGAAAATTTTGGTGAACTTTTTCCGACGTAAACTAGGAACAGTATGGACATTTTCTTTAGTTATTTAATAAATCATACTTATTAATCAGTTGACATGTATTAGAAAGTGAGTTTTTAATGCAACCTTTATAAAATAATTTATTTATTTTTATCATTTATGTTGAGAAATGAGACTGGGTTCATAGTGCGGCAAAAGAACCCAAATAATACATTTTTAATATAAATTTATCAATTTGGGACTGTTTTGAAACATAATACAAATCTGGGCGTGACCACTCCAGCCCAAGCTGGACGTGTTCAGCTGCCTATAAAAGCCTCCCGGAAGTTACTTTTTACCATTTGTAACATTTCACCTTCTCTCTAAAGCTTTCTCTAGTCCATCTCTCTAGGATTTGTGAGAGATTTTCCTCTGCAGCGAAGCTCTGTCAGTTTGCGGGTGATATACGTGTGTTTAAGCTCTGTGAACAAGTAAGTAAATTTATTATTCATGCATATTATTTAAAATGTTATATTATTAAATAATAGAATTGTTAGGGCTATACGAAATTGTTAGCAAATGTTAGGTATTATTATATTTGTAGAAAACTGTTAGGTATAATTAGTGTTGTTGATGATTTAGGCGTAGGGTATTGATGTGCATGATTTAGGGTTTAGGATTTAGGATTTAGGGATTAGGGTTTAGGGGTAATGGTTTAGGGTTTACAAAACCTAGGGTTTAGGGGTAATGGGTTAGGGTTAGGGTTAGGGTTGATAAAACCTAGGTTTAGGGTTTAGGGTTTATGGGTAATGGTGTAGGGTTTACAAATGTTAGGGGTTAGGGCTGACTGAATGTATGGTTTAGGGTTTAGAAAATTTATTGTTTAGGGTTTAGTGTTTGGTAAATGTAGGGTTCGGGGTCCAAGGATTAGTTGTTAAATTAAAATGATATGACAATGTTTTGTTAGTTCAATTTTAGGGTTTAGGTTTTACAAAGTTAGGGGTTTAGGGTTTACAAAATGTAAGGTTTAGGGTTGACATAAATGAGGGTTTAGGTTTAGGGTTCACAAAATTTAGGGTTTATGGTTTAGGGTTGACATCAATGGGGGTATAGGGTTCAGAAAATTTAGTGTTTAGGGTTGATATAAGTGTTGGTTTAGTGTTCACAAATTTTAGGGTTGAGGTTTTACAAAATTGGGGGTTTAGGGTTCACAAATTTTAGGGTTTATGTTTTACAAAATTGGGGGTTTATGTTAAGTTAATAATTTTAAGCTATTAATTTGCCAATTATTATATTGTTTCATTAATATTAACATTGTTATAGATGGCTGATTCATCTCCTGATTCGTCACGGTCCGGATCCGATCACGAGGGCCAGGGTATGGATCCGACGACGCATGTTTTGCCCACCCCATATAAGTGGGGGGTTCTGCGGAGGCGTACCCAGTGGACCTACGTTTCACAGGCCATGTGGAATGAGGACAGATGTCGGGTGCTAAAGACACGACATGGCAAAATTGGAGGAGGGCCAAAGTGTGATGATATACCTGACATGGTTGCGTGGATGTTAGGACAGGCTAGGTTCCTGCATGTTGCACGCATGCAACATATCCAGGTATCCAATTATGAATTTAAGAATTGTACATATGAATTGACTGATATCAATGTTTTCATTTATAAGTATAGATGCGAATTGATTAATTTTGAACTTGTGTTCAGATCGATGCTGCACTTATCAGTGCTTTGGTGGAGAGGTGGAGACCAGAGACACATACATTCCATATGCCGCAAGGAGAGATGACGATCACGTTGGAGGACGTGGCTGCCATCTTAGGTTTAAGCAGTCACGGCCATGTCGTCACTGGATCCACCTCAAACGAGTGGGACACCATTATCGAGGAGGTGTTCGGTCATCCTCCTCTAGATACTGAGCTAAAAGGAGGATTGTTGCGTCGTAGTTACTTTGATAGGCTTTATGAACATTGGGCCAACGTGGATGATGATGATGTTGTCCAGGTGATGCGGTTTTTGAAGGCGCACATTGCGCGTATCATTGGAGCATGTCTAATATGCAACTGATCCGGGGGAGGCACACTCGCCTGTCGCTATATCCCTTTGCTTGCAGGGGACATGGGGGATATAGGTAGGTATAGCTGGGGTTCGGCGGTTCTAGCACATTTGTTCAGACAAATGTGTGAGTGTACAGATGTAGACAGAAGTGACATTGGTGGGTGTCATACTCTTCTGCAGATATGGGTGTGGATCAGATTCCCACCCATTGCTCCAACTATTCCTGACCCTACTCAGTCGGCGTGGCATTACGGCCACAGGTATGTGTTGTTATTTTCCTTTGTTTACTGAGTATGATATTTGATATTAAGTGTTATCAGTTGTGTAATGTAACTTATTTTAAAAATAGGTTTAACGCTTTAGCGAAGTTCCAACTACATGAGCTTCATTGGCATCGAGAGAGATTAGACTCCCTTACTCGGGATGAGGTACATAATGTTCTTTGTATAAGTTTGGTTGCTTAGATTGGATCATTTAATAATTGTGTGTTTCATTGTTTTGTTTAGGTGGTTTGGAAACCATATGCAGGCTACCACTTTCTTGATGCATCTCAGGATGAGAGACTATTGTGGATGGCTACTAGTCCCATTATGTGCTTCCACATAGTGGAATATTCTCATCCTGACAGATGTATGCGACAGTTTGGTAGAGATCAGCCAATCCCCCGAAGGCCCAGGAAGTTGAAAGCTGTGCATGATCTCTCCCTCCGAGGCAAACAACAAGATAATTGGTTGCGTAAGCTCAGACCCTTCATACAGCGATGGGAGCAGAGGGCCCAGCACATCGAGCTGCCCCCCTACTGACTGGCTTACTGTCACCAAACCATGAGCACATGGTTTGGTATAGGGAGAATGGGAAGCGATACGTGACGAAGATGGCTGCGAAGTTAGGTCGTGGTGTAAGTGTTGAAAAATAAATTGGTTTAATGATCATGCTGTTATACTGTGAACTAATTAATTTGTTTTGTAATTTGCAGATTGACGGGCTGGAGATGATATACTGTTCTACTGGCGGGGAGTGGCCGGACTTCACGATGGGATACTTGCACGAGGAGGTGGGTCGCATTATTTCCATGTTCCGAGAGAGCTGTCGATTGGAGGAGCCAGGCCCACATGCACCAGCATCGCAACTTCAGCGTCAGCCACAAGTGTCTTTGAATGTTCCCCGCGGGAGACAGGAGGGGCATGGGTTAGAGCATCGGCAGAAAGTCATGCACCATGTTCCTGAACCCATTGGAGTTCCTAGGCCTCGCATTGCTGGTTGTTTTAGGCCTCCTGTGATAGGATCTATATACGGTAGCCAGCCTTTGTATTATGAAGGCACCCACCAGGGAGACATGGGCCATCAGGGGTTCACTACCGAGGACTACGTTCCACCACCAGTGGACCCCCAGCCACAGGATGTCTTCTGTGTTACTGCTATGGACATGGCATCAGCAGCTTGTGGGACCAGTACTTTTGACCCTGTTCCGGCGTGGACTCAGGGTCCGAAGTGGATTGATGCTGATTATGCGCGGCTGGCTGATCAGCTTGATTGTACTCCCGCCGGTTGTGTGGTCTACCCTCCACTTCCAGACAGTGGCACCCCACCTCCTTCTCATCCCCAACCATCATCACCATATGAGGGAGGTCCATACGCACAAACTACCGATGTTGCTCCTCCTCAGGCTACCTCTTTTAAGGCTGGTCCTTCACAGCCCGACCCTAGTGAGTCAGGCCCATCTCAGGTCAGGCCTCCTCTGCGCCGTAGCAGACGCATCATGCCAGATCGACACGCGCGTCATCAGCCATGGCCACCTCCGTCTTAGTTTTTTATTTTGTTTGTGTATATATTAGTTGTGTTTGTAATTGTAACCTATTTTATCTTCATGTCATGTAATAGACTTTATTTTGTAGTGTGGCTAATATGTGAATGAATGACTACGAAATAGGTCGTTAGTAAACACGACAACATGTTCTTATTTAAATTGTGCATTTCGCATTTTTCATTTGTTAAACAACGTTGCTTATTCAAAATTCACAAAACATGAAAAGTCCCAACACACATTTTAAACAAATTTTTTATACATGCAATCAAATACATTAACATGGGGCAAAAGAAACATCATTACAAAATCAGGAAATAGCATGGCGATCAGGACAAGCTCTCCGATTATGTCTGACTAGCTTGCAAATGGAGCATCTTGGGCGTCCTTGACTAGTTTCAACTTCGTCCATCTCGTTACGTATTCTGGTAGACTTTGGACGACCTTTTCCACGCAACATTAGCCTATCAGGTATGATAATTGGACCTTCGCTTGGTGGAATTGCATGTTCATTACCAATTGGTTGCCATGGGAATGAATAAGCCTGAACCAAGTTGCTTAGAAGGAAGACATCATCCACAAACTGAAGAGGATTCTGTCGAACATGTAAAGCAGCAGCTGTGGCATGACTACATGGGTATTTGAAGGCCTTAAAAAAATATTGTGTTATAATATGTTCTTATCATTACTAATAAATAAATTAATTCATAAAACAACATAAATA
>CM023954.1:28780601-28791622 GCA_013407115.1 Glycine latifolia
TTTGAAATTTTCATCTTAAGGGTTTTCTAGTAATTTCTGCATCATGGAAAGAGTAATATAGTTATTTTTTCTAAACATACTTGTATCCAATTATCATCACATTTTTATAATTTTGGGGATGTTACACTATCAATGTATGACCCAGGCTCGTGCTCAACTTGACCCGGATAGGATAATGTCATACACCCCCCATATACATATATACTAACCCATTCTCGGGTACACTGATGCACTGACCGTGGTCCTTGCAAGGTTAACCACCCGGTCTCGGCATCTCACGTCAACACATAAAATATCACCATAGCACCATCAATGTATGACCCATCCCCAGGATCAACTCGTCCCGATTAGGGTAATGCCATACATCCCTGTGGGTATTTTATGTATATCCAAACGCATTTAGCTTACCATGGGTACTATCAATGTATGGCCCTACTCGGGTTAACTCATCCCGGTTAGGATAATGCCATATACTCCCCATGATATCAATGCATTTAATAACTCAAGCCAATACAATGGTCAATCTCAACGTAATCACATACATCATGCATAAACACTACAAACAAGTGAACAGGGGTACAGTATTAGATGTCTGGATTGGCACCTAGCCATAACAACTGATGTAATAATCCAAACAAGGTCGGAAGATGGCACAAGGTTGTCCGGGTAAGGAAGCCCGGTAATTCATAAGGAAACAGGTACGAGCTCTGCCGAGTAGGAATCCGGTAGCTCTTTTCTCGAGACATACAAGTTGTACCGAGTAAGTAACCCGGTGGCTCTTTTCCCAAGAACATACGAGCTCTGCCGAGTAATGAACTCACTCAACTCGGTCAACCCATCTCGGTAGCCGACGTCACAACACAATAGTGTTTTAGTATACATACATATAACATACTCCACCCGACTTACCCAACCCGATAGTCATCTTCCTCACACCATTTACAGACATCATCAATATATTTTACGCAACATATTAAATAACAGATACACACTTTAACCCAACCATGATATCAAAAATCATTATTAACATAATAAACTCCCCTTACCTCAACATGGATTATTTTCTTTAGATCTAACGTGTGTTTTGTTTGAACACTTGTTCTCACAGCGACTAAGAATGAAAAGTTTAAGCTTTGTTCACAAATTCTTCTTAACAGAGAGGATTTTCCGTCACTGCTACGGTGGTTTCTCGAGAGTTTTAGTGATACAAAAGGTGGAAGAAGAGAGAGATTTCCAGTGTAAAGAGTTTAGAGAGAGAAAATAAGATAAACACACACAGAAGTGGGAGTGAATCGTGCTGTCGCTTCATGCACTGCTATTTATAGACGAAGCATTGAGGCAAGTTGCCAACAATTTGAATCAACCAGCTATCTCAGCCACCATAGTTGCCCACTTGCGTGATCGAACAACCACCATTATTTTTACTATGCATGTACGGATAGTTTATCTCAGCCACAAAATTTGACTTTCACCTTTTATGCACAAACACCTATGCAAAACACTTTAACAGATTTCAAGATTTATATTAAACAATTAATCAACACAAATATCTTTCTACTTATAAAATTTTAGGGTGTTACAACATGGGCCTTTGGTTTTTGTAGATAATTAACCTATAGATAAAAACTAAAAGATAATTTCAGGTTATAGGTAATTAAGGTTATAGATAATTCATACCTTATAGATAAGTACTAGCTTGTAGATAATAGTTAATAGATAAGATGAGGCTTATAGATAATCTGGTGTATTATAGACAATCCAATGCTTATGGATAATTAGGTACCTGTCAAGAGATAAGGTGGTTGCAATATTTGAATAATAAAGCATTAAAGATAACATATTGGCCTAAACGGCCCAACTTCTGAAGGTATATGTCTGTGCTCCTGTAGCAGGGATGATGTGGAGGGTTGACACGTATACAAAAGGTCTCACATAAGTGACTACATGTAATTTTCATATTTTGGACAGTACATAAGCCCCCTAGCCTTTGAGCCAGCTTGCCGGCGAACGAGGTTGTCTAGTGTCGAATAAGAGTGTCCAATGTCGATGGAAATTGTCTGGCGTCAAGGATGGTAGCCTTAACAAGTAAGAGGGTCGCAAGTTTGTTGAGCCCTTGAGCATGGACAAGTGTTGTCTATGTTGGATATAACGGGAACTGCAAGAAGATTTAAGCAAGGCTGAAGTAATTGACTTGATGTTTTAGCTTTTTACATGCCCAATCAATTTGAAGGCATTTGTAATTTGTCTAAGTGGTTCAAGTACATTACATTGTGATCCTTGCATTGCATTTGCATACTCACTTACATGCATTCATATCTAGAATACAGGATTAACTGTTTGCATTTGCAAAGAAAATTTCATGGCTTATGTTTTTGGAAAATCAGATTGTTCATTGCTTTAATCGATTACAAGCACTATGTAATTGATTATACGCGTGTGTTTATTTCTGGAAACGCCTTGAAGAACACTTTAATCGATTACAAGCAAGGCATAATCGATTACCAAGTACTTTTTACAAATTATGCATGACTGCTTTATCGATTACTGTTAGACTCTTGGCAAGCGTACCAATTGTCGTTGCAGGTTACAGAATTTATAAAAGATCATCTCCACAGGGATTTGAGTTACTCAGTTAATCCAAATAAAACTTAACAGTTCAATAGTTATGTACAACAAGTGTGAGCGGAGTTTCATGTATTTGTGAAATTTAAAGAAAAAGCGGAAATGATAAATTAAGTGCGTTGGAATTACAGAAACTAATAAAACGAGTTTAATTAATTCAAGAAAAGTGTAGGATTGGATTTCATCATTCATACCCTTAGTATTCAATTAATATTACCATGCATAAATTATTTCCTATTATTATTGATGCACACATAAAATCACCCCAAATCAATCCCTCGCATTTGAGAATCCTAAGAACATTTATCAAATATCGATCCCTCGTATATGAAATAAATACCCTAGCATTACAATCATAATCGCGTGCTATTTGCAATCTAAACGTTATGCTCTATTCCTAGCAATGTAACATAAAGAGTAAAATTATTCAGTTCAAGTTTTAAGAGTACTTTCCAGTTAAACTTAGAACCTTATTTCATGAAACTAGTGATAAAGTAGAATCAAGCATTAAGTACGGAATGAAATTACCAATAATAAATAGAAAATATCCATGCATAAATAAATATTAAAAGAGATACTTAAGGGTAGAAGATTACATTCAATCCTTAGAGAAGTTAGCTGATCATTGTGGAGAGCACAAGATCAACTGAATACATGATGATGAAGAGGTGACCTTTGAATCACTCCGGTAGAGTTTCCTCACCAATTTCTCACTTTCTCTCACTCTCTAGGCTCCTAAGGCTTGCTAATTCGTGTTTTCACTCACTTTAGCCTTCAAAAGCATGCCTTTGGTTCACCCCTGCATGGCTTTATATAGGATTTGGAAGCTGGTGATGTTCACTCGCCTAAGCGAGTGTTTTGTGCTTGTTTAACTCACCTGGGCGAGTTTAATGCCTCTTGTTGTTGTCTTCCATTCACCAGGCGACCCAAATGCTCATAAATCACTTGCCTAGGCGAGTTAAAGCCTAATTAGGTTGGCCTGGGCGAGTTTTGGGCCATTCTTGCTTCATGAAATGTCCTTTTTGCCTTTTTGTTTGCTTTGGATGCCTTGATACACTTGATAGCTATTAAAATACCAAATTTGATTGCATCAATCTTCCAAAATGTGAACAACATTATTTATATAAATATCAAATACAAATCAACTAGGTTTAGAGCAAGTTTACAAGAAAATCTTTTTAAATCAAAAGATAAGTGTCAACATTAGAATCCCTAATTTAAATAAAATATGACACTTATCAATTACCACTCTTTTGTACTCGATTACAAAGGCTTATTTCATATCTGAGCTTGATTGCTTTAATCGATTACCATTCTTATGTAATCGATTACCAAACCTTATTTTCCCATACTTGATGATTTCTTAATCGATTACATCACATATTAATCGATTATTTTGTTTGTGAAAATTTTCTAGAAAGCTCAAGAATGCATTAATCGATTATCTGATGTATTAATCGATTACTTATATTAAAATAATTGATTACACTAACGTTTTAATTGATTACATTATGTTAAATCAATTTTCTATTTAAAGCTTTATGGGTCTGCACTTTACATATACGAAATTCTCTTAAGTCTGTGAGTGACCCAAAGTTTTCAAAGCTTTCAAAAGTTCAAGATACTGATTTTCTGAGTGAAACACATCTTGTGTGATATCAAAAGATTACTAATTTTTAGATATGATGTGTTAAAGAAAAATAGTTTTTTCAAGAGAGTTGATTCTGAGCATTGGCATTCATACAACTTGGATTGATTGGTAACTTCATTCTTTCATTCATTCATCCATTAAGGATCATAGGTTGTATCTCTCTTGAATCTTTCTTTTAGAATTTCTGAGTTTCAAATTCTGTTGCAGATATCAAATAGTTTCTTGCAAGCTTTCTAGAGTAGTGTTCTTTAGGGATAAAGATCTGAGTAGGGTTCTCAGGTTCTTTGTGATTTGTTTTCTAATAGTGTTTTAGAATTTAGATTCTTTATCTAGGGTTGATAAAGATAATCACTTGTAATTGCTTGTAAAAGAATACTTTTGATTTAGTGAAAACTCTGACCTAGTGTTGGTTAGAAGACATTGGGTGTAGCCTCCATGTTAGTGAGGTGAACCAATATAAATTGTTGTGTCTTGTGTTCTAAATCTGAATATTTTTCATTACTTGTATTTGGGTGATCAAATTATAATCAACAAGAAGTAATTTTGACATTACATGCAGTACAAGGTGTATCTTCATTGAAAGAAAATTTCTGATTTTGATTAAGGGTGATTGAGTGATACGATCCACATTTTAAATCCACAAATTATTTTAGAGAAAAATTTAAATATTTGTTTTAACCAATTCACCCCACTCTTGGTTATTTGAAGTATGTTCATTGTGTTTTCAATTGGTATCAAGAGCTGGCTCTTGAAAGTTATTCAAGATCACTTTCTTTTCAAAGAAAATGAATACTACACAAATAACTTTTAAAGAGGGAGCCTCTTTCAATCGTCCACCGATGTTTGAGGGAGAGCATTTCAGTTTTTGGAAAAATCGTATGCACAAACGACCCCGGTGCATGGAATGCTATTGAAAAAGGTCCTTTGGTCCCAATGAAAACTGTTGATAATAAATTGATTCCTAAAGAATAGGATGAAATGATAGATGCTGAAAAAAGAGTTGTGCAATATGATTTTAAAGCTAAAAACATGATTACATCTACTCTTTCTTCTGATGAATTCTTTAGAATTGTTAGGTGTAAAAGCGCAAAAGAAATGTGGGAGATGTTGGAGGTAACTCATGAAGGAACAGATGAAGTAAAGAGATCAAGGAAGCATGCCTTGATTCATGAATATGAGATGTTCAAGATGAGCAATACTGAAAACAAATCTTAGTTGCAAACAAGGTTCACTCACATTGTTAACTATCTTCTTGGTCTTGGAAAGACTTTTGATGTTGAAGAGTTAAACATCAAAATACTAAAGTGTCTCATAAGACCATGACAACCAAAAGTTACAGCAATCAAGGAATCCAAAGATCTGTCCAAAATGTCCATGGCTGCACTTTTTGGTAAACTTCTTGAGTATGAACTTGAAATATCACAACTAACACATGCAGAAGATGCAGAAAAGAAACACAAGAGTATAGCCTTGAGAACTGCATCAACTCATGAGGAAAAGGAAGAAGACTCAAGTGAAGATGAATGTGATGAACACATGAACCTAATAGTGAAGAAATTCAGCAAGTTCATAAGAAGAAATAAGAACAAAAAGCTGTCAAAGTTCAACAAGAAAAATGACAACAACAACAACAACGACGATGACTCTACCAACTTCACTTGCTTTGAATGTGGTAAGCCTGAACACATTAAATCTGAATGTCCAATTTTTTTGAAGAAGCAACAAGGTGAGAGGAAGACAAAGAAAGAAGGGAAGTCAAAGAATGCATATATAGCATGGGAAGACAATGTTCAACAACCTCTGAATCAACAAGTGAGAATAAAGAAGCAAATGTTTGTTTCACATCCATATTAAGTATGATGAAGAATTCTCAAGTGCTAAATCGGAGGTGTGTCTAAGAGCAAAATCAGCATTATGGTATCTTGATAGTGGCTGCTCTAGGCACATGACAGGTGACATGTCCATGCTCATAAACTTGACTCTCAAAGATGGAGGATGTGTCACTTATGGTGATAATAATAGAGGAAAGATCATTGGAGAAGGTAATATAGGAGATAGCTTCAAAACAAAGATAAAAAATGTGCTTTATGTGGAAGGATTGAAGCACAACCTCCTAAGCATAAGCCAACTATGCGATAAAGGACTCAATGTCTCCTTTAATGACAATTGTTTGTCTTATTTGTGATGGAAAAAATGGTAAAGTTATCCATGTTGGTAAGAGAAAGGGTAGCATTTATGTTCTATCCATTGAGCATATATTCATTCATAACACTAGCTGCCTTGTAAGTAAAACTAATGAAACATGGTTATGGCATAGGAGAGCTAGTCATATAAAAATGCATCATATGAACAATTGATGCTCTTCGTCGTCAACTTAGTTTGACAATCCCTGAGGACTCCCTTTCTTGAGGGTGGCACCAGATGGTCCTATTTCGTTTTTCATGTACAAGTGTCTCTTCGAGGTGTTGGGTCTGCTTCTTCCTTTGTCTCCCTTCCAATGTGCTTGTGGCCCTTTCCCAACTTTACCCTAACAATTGGGCGATGGTGAGGGCGTTCAGAATTCTTTGTCCTTTCTTCAATATCCGACGTATCATGTCAGTTTTCTTGTTCTTCTTCTAGATGAAGATGATAGACAAGATTAGTTGGGTCTCATTGAATAGTGTATCTAAGAAGCTATTCGAGTTTAACTCGAACATCCTCCGTCGCTTCAAGGACCATTTCTTTAAGGTTTGTGCTACAGACATCATGGTTGAGGGATTGCCATTGATGTTTAATCTGGATGGGGAGCCTCGCTTCTCATTCTACTGGCAATCAAATCCCACCAGGTTCAAGTCATTTGATGAGGACTTATTGTCCTTGGTGGAGAGGGTGGACAAAGCCTTCTTTGAACAACTACCGGCTTCTTTGGATGCACAAGCTATTTTGTCTCTTCCTTCAGTGGATAAACCTATTGCTATTCTAGATGGTAAGATGTCCCACATTGTCTTCTTTTGTGTTTGATGTATTTCCCTTTGATTTGAATTGACATTTGTCATGTTTTGTTTTCTTTGCAGGTATAATGGGTGACTTTTCTTTGAGGCCTTTGGTAAAGGCTGTCGGACCTGCTGATGGAGGTGTGTCGCCTGCTTTTGTCAACCCTCTTGTTGGAGGCGAGGGTCGACCCATTACTGGGGTTTGCCCACAACAGCTGTTTGCCAAGGCTAGTAGTGCTTTGGCCAAACTTTTGTGCATCAGGTTGGGTGGTGACAAGTTGGCTAGTCGCAACAAGGTATTGCTGGTGCAAAGAAGAAGCTAGCTGTCAAGGTTAACAATGTTGTTGCTGCAAGGGATGAGCTTGCCAAGAAGGGGCATGACTTAGAGACACGGTTGAAGGAGTCCGAGCTCAGGACTTCGGTAGAGATGGTTGTTAGCAAGAAGCTTGAGGATGAGTTGTCCATCTATAAAAAAGAGGCGGCGGAGCAACGTGAAAAAGGCTTTCATAAGACCGTCAAGCACGCTGAGTTCTTCGCTAAGGACCTTGACTTGGGTGTGAAGGACGATGTTATGCTCAATGAAGAAGAGCTTGCTTCTATCGAGGAAGGTTCTAGTGAAGAGCAGGGTGATGGGCCAATGTCTAGGCTACCCTTTTCCCTTTGTATTTTTGCTTTATTAACTTTAGGCCGTGAAGGCCATGTAATTTTGACAATCATTCTTCTTTAATGAAAATATTCTTCTTTCATCTTCATTCTTCTCTATTTTATTCTTTGTCTTGCATGTTGTTTGTTTGTACAATGCTCCGTGGTGATCATGATAGGTCGCTTTGATGTGGACGATGTCTTTGCGATGTACGAAGTGAGATAGACCTTTTGAAGATAGGAAACTCAGATGATGCAAAATTATCTCCAGTTTGATTTCAACATGGTTAAAAGTCTTGTCATTCATGTAAGGATGCCTCCTTTCGCTTTACGAAGCTTCTCCCCTGACGCTTATGAGGAGGTAGTCTGAATTCCAACTAGTTGAAGGTCTTGTTGACAAGTCTGGTGGTATTTTGTTTCTCTCTTGTTTGAGGGAGAGTGACTGATCCTTTGGCCCTATTTGACGAGGTTCCAAGGGATTGTACGTTCCAAAAGTGTCTTGGGTTTTGTGCACCAAGGGTGGACCTTGAATTTTTGTGCTCCTGCAAACTCGTACTAGAATAAAGTTTAGGGATAATAAAATGTGTCAAGGGTAGACCTTGCGTACCTTGAGTTTCTGTGTGGGGAAAACGTAGCAATGAGGAGGCTCACCAAGGGTGGATCTTGGGTTTGTTGAGCCTTGTACCAGGGGAGTTGTCCATCCTGGGTTTTGTTAAGGCTTACCAAGGGTAGACCTTGGGTTTATGAACCTTTGCAGACGGAGGTCTACCAAGGGTGAACCTTGGATTTATGAACCTTTCCAGACAGAGGTCTACCAAGGGTGGACCTTAGATTTATGAACCTTTGAGGAATTGACAAAGGACGTTGCCCTGGATTTTGCTGGGGGTTCACCAAGGATCGACCTTCAGTTTTGTGAACCTTTGGAGATTACAAGGAGCTGGTCCTAGATTTTGTTGGAGGTCAACCAAGGGTGTACCTCTGGTTTTAAGAACCTTTGGAGATTACTAGGAGCTGGTCCTAGATTTTGCTAGAGGTCCACCAAGGGTGTACCTTTGGTTTTAAGAACCTTTGGAGGTTACCAGGAGCTGGTCCTGGATTTTTTCAAGGTTCACCTAGAGTGGATTTTAAGAACCTTTTAAAGCATCGACCAGGGGGATGCCCCGAATTTTGTTGGAGGTTCACCAAGGGTGTACCTTGGGTTTTAAGAACCTTTGGAGATTACTAAAAGATGGTCCTAGATTTTGTCGAGGTTCACCAATAGTGAATTTTATGAACCTTTTTGAGAATTGACTAGGGTGTTGCCATGGATTTTGCTAGAGGTCCACCAAGGGTGTACCTTGGGTTTTAAGAACCTTTGGAGATTACAAGGACACGTCCGTCCTGGATTTTGGTGAGATTTCTGTGAACTTGTATCCCTGCAAAGACAAAGTTTACATACCTCAGATTTTTGTGAAAGGCGAGACTTGGCTTGGAGGGCTCACCAAGGGCGGAACTTGGGTTTGATGAGCCTTTGGGGATGCAACCAAGAATACATTTGTCTTGGGTTTTGTTTGGGCTCACTAAGGGTGGACCTTGGGTTTTGTCGAGCCTTCGAAGATGCGATTAGGGATATGCTCATCCTGGATTTTGTCTAGGCTCACCACGGGTGGATCTTGGGTGTCAGCTAATAGTATCCGACACATACTACTTTGGTGGTGAGGGAGCATCCTCTGGTATAGAGACCGCAGATCCCCTTGTAGAGTTCGCCTCATGACATAGTCTGCCTATTGGTTGTTCAGACTCTTGAGTAGAGGTGTTGTCAATCCTCTTTTGAACAATTCACCATCAAGGATGATGTAGTAGCTAGCCTTTCTTTTTAGGCGTCGGACTTCATTCTCATCTGAGGATGGTGCCCTTTGCATTAGAAAATGCTTATAAGGGGTCATCCAATTTGATTCCTCCTCATCGCCTGCCATGACCTTTTGGGTGTCTATGGTGAGAGCTTGGAGTATCTCCTAGATGATGGTCTTGAGATGCCTAGTCTTTTTGTGCTAGCCAGCTTGTAGAGTAGGTCTGGTAGTTGGCGACCTGTCCTTTAACAGTTTTGAGTCAGTGTAGTATTTGAGTTTTTTAGCTATGACTTCTTTGGCAAGCTTAAGGCCTGCTAAAAGTGTCTCATATTTAGCTTGGTTATTAGAAGCTCTCAATTTGAGCTTGAGGGCTTGCTCAAGGGTGACATTATCAGGGCCTTCAAGAATGATGTCTACTCCGCTTCCTTTTACGTTAGATGCTTCATCCACATAAAGGTTCCACTAGTTTGGGTGGTTTGATCGTTGCACATTCGCTACTTGCCGTTGGCTTTTTTGACTATGAGAGATTGGGCCTTGAAGCCCGAAGGCATGTGAGAAGAAAAAACAAAATTTTTCCAAGCGAAAACACACATACCACACAAGAATCATTCTTTAGGACATAGATGTTACCTTGTTTATATTCAAAATTTGATGATCAAGGATAGGCTTGAAGATACAAGCCCTCTAATGTTGATCCACACTACTTCTTGTCAAGACTCAAGAACACTTCTTGAAGGCTACCAACAAACACCAAAGGAGGCAAACTAGGCACACCAATGGAGAGGAAGAAGGTTATGTTTTAAAGTATTTTTTTTACTTATCTAAGAGGCTCACCAATAGATGATATTGGTGGCTGAATTTTCAGGCAACACTCACACAAAGGGGCACGTGAAAATAGAGGAAAGTAGATTAGGGTTTTTCCTCTCAAAATTATTATAGAACTATGATCACAATAGCACATTTTATAGAAGAGTTTGAGTTAGATTTTTAACCAAAAAATCTGATCATGAAGCATCCCACATGTGAAGATAAGATAGAGTTATTGCATTTCAAAAATTGCCAACAACCTCCTATCTTATCCTCCTAATACCAAGTCAATTACTTGGGATTTATTTTTTTTTGCCGAAAGATAATCATATATCAGCCGTGTATATGCCTATAATTAGCCCTCAAACTTCTTCCTAAAATCTAGGACATGATCATGATAAGATTCTAGTTGAATTCAAATTCAAATCTAGCTCTTATCTTCTCCTTTTGATATGAAACTAACTACTATAGTTAATTCATATTTAAATTCAAAATTTA